>CALSCE010009645.1:8664887-8772666 GCA_943593645.1 Bovichtus variegatus
AACGGATACGTCTGCTCAGGATTCTGGACCAATGAGAATTTGCGAACAACATCGCTTCAGTTTGCTGGGCGTCATCTGATTGGCGGATACTCCACGTGGGCGTGCGTGAGCTTGTCTTCGTCATCGTCACGTTGAGGAAGTGAAAAACTAACGAGGAGGAAAGCTGAAGTGAAGAGGAGCCCGACTCAGACTGTCAGTCGACCACTGTCTTACTTCACGGCAACATTACCCGCTGAGCACCATGGCTGAGTAAGTTCTTAGACTCGTTTTTACTTATTTAGATAGTCGGTAAAGTGGGAAAGGTTGCGGCTGATACGTGTAGTTAAATCATTTTAGACTTTGTAGTCGTTTAATTTGTTCATAATAATCTTCCTGATTAGTTAGCTTGTTAGCTAACCAGCTTTATAGTGTTCAGTAGTATTAACATGACGTTAAATCTAAAAGTGACCGAGAAAGCGGTTGGTATTTTTTGGTAAAAAATAAATAAAATATGTAATTTTATTCAAGTCAGAAATGTTTTTGAGTATGATGGTGGACATTTTCTACAAGTCATTGTGAGACCAAACGCCCAGTAAATGTGATTATTTCTCTTCTCCTCACAGAGCAGACATTGCACTCATTGGTTTGGCTGTCATGGGCCAAAACCTCATCATGAACATGAATGACCATGGCTTCGTGGTAAGATGATGACTTTTGTTTTTATTCCCACAACTCATTGCAGTAAAACTTGTTCCACTTCACTCGGTAATCACCAAACCTCTGCCCCGACAGGTCTGTGCTTACAACCGAACCGTGTCTAAGGTGCACGACTTCCTGAAAAATGAGGCGAAGGGCTCCAAGGTGATTGGAGCAGAGTCTCTGGAGGACATGGTGTCCAAGCTGAAGAAGCCCAGGAGGATCGTCCTGCTGGTCAAGGCTGGACAGGCTGTGGATGACTTCATCGACAAACTGGTTAGTAGTTTGTGTGCTGACTTGTGTTAAAGCCACTTGTGGAACATTGAGTCTTGCCAAGTTGCATCAATTGGCTTTGTTCTTCTGGCTCAGGATCCTCTTCTTGAGGCCGGGGATATCATCATCGACGGTGGCAACTCTGAATACAGAGACACAACAGTAAGTTGTACAGAATTCCTATTTCGCAGTAAATTTCAATTTTTGTTGGGATATTCTCATCGCGCTTTTCTGTTGTACAGAGGAGGTGTAAGACTCTGAAAGAAAAGGGCTTGCTGTTTGTCGGCAGTGGAGTCAGTGGTGGAGAGGAAGGGGCACGTTATGGACCCTCACTCATGCCGGGAGGACATAAAGAGGCCTGGTGAGTAGTCGCACACTTCTTAACTGCTCACACTTTCATCTTCAAAACAGTTACTACTGATAAAGTTGGACATGTGGGACTGTGAACATGGTAAAACAAGAAAAGTAATTCATTAATTTCTGTATATGTAAATCAATTAAAATGCTTGCTGTTGCTTTATTTTGAAGGCCACACATTAAAGGCATCTTCCAGAGCATCGCTGCCAAGGTGGGAACAGGAGAGCCTTGTTGTGACTGGGTGAGTTAATTTGTTTTTAATGTTTATTGTACTGATTGGTTGTAGTAGTTATCTGTCAAGTCATCTCACAATTATCTGATTGGCTTGCTTGTGCAGGTGGGGGATGAGGGCGCAGGTCATTTTGTGAAAATGGTCCATAATGGCATTGAGTATGGCGACATGCAGCTGATTTGTGAGGCCTACCACCTGATGAAGGATGTTCTGGGTATGGACCACGATGAGATGGCACAGGTGAGCTGCAATATGTAATCTTCATTAGTATTTCTTGCATTAAATGAGAAACCTGTATTTCATCACGCTGTGGTTGAATCTCTCAGGCTTTCGACAGCTGGAACAAGACAGAGTTGGACTCCTTCCTGATCGAGATCACGGCTAACATCCTTAAATACCGGGACTCTGATGGTACAACTCTGTTGCCCAAGATCCGCGACAGTGCTGGACAGAAAGGCACAGGGAAGTGGACGGCCATTTCAGCCCTGGAGTACGGCACACCTGTGACTCTGATTGGTAAGAGGAAGAAAGGAGGTAGTAGACGAGGAAGTATCTGGTTTCCTTCTCTCTTCTTCCAATGCTGGCAACTTTCCGTAAACTGCTTGTGTCATGATGAAATGGCAAAAGGCATTGCGTCACACATGAGCTTGGGAAATCCAGTTTTTATCATTGTGAACCTGCAACATGGAATAACTTTCAGAACAATCTAAAGCTTACGCCCCTTTTATACTGAGGGCTATTTACATTTTTTATTTCATCCTGTTTTACTTGCAGTTGTTTTTGTTTGTTCATTTGTCCTAAATTTTCATTGCTGTATTTATTAAGTTTCTTATTTAGGTTTCTTAGTGCCTAGGATTTTTGTTTATTGTTTTTACTTGGCTATATTCCAGTGAGGTCTCTACCTCAATGTGTTTCTGAGTTAAAATAAATGTTGAATGAATGAAGGATTTCAACTCTGCTTCAACAAATTAAAGGGCAGGGAGCGTAATGATCAGTTAGTTTTGGCTAACGTTTAGTATCGCCAGTGATCTTCTTCTGGAGAGCGTGATCGATATGTGGCTGCCACTAAGAAGATTGAAGGCTTTGTGGGCTGCACAAGTGACATAAGGGGGATTTGCGATACTCTCCTTAGCTTTGGTCTTTGCTCTGACTGTATGACAGTCTGTTTCATAAACAACTATGGACAAGATGGAGGTCAGGGAGCAAGATTAATAATCCAGTACTAAAGATGTCGTCATTTTAGATCATGCCCCTCTAAACAGACGCATGTAATGCATAGTGTAAGCTAAAGTGACATGCATGATGCACTTTTAGTCAAAGAGCTCAAGCATGCAGAGACGTGTCTGTCACTAATTACCTGCAACCATTGTAGAGATTAGATTCATTTTTTAAAAATATTTGTTTTGGTAATCCCTCGCAGTTCTGTAGATCCTCTTGTAATGGAGCGATAGAGGCTTCACAAAAGGGTTCATTGTGTGAGAGCTGAGCCTGTCTGTGTGGAGCGGGCTGACAGGCCGGTACAGTGTGCATGGATGGATCTCTTCCCCCAATAGATGGTTCACTCACTGGACACAGTGTTATTACTACTGCTGAGTCATGGTGATCCTTGAGCATTGTTTCTATGTTGCCATGGTGTTGCTGTGGCATGGCATTGGCTAGCATAACCCATGTAATTATTTGTGAGAGGTTTCAGGGATCTAAATGACTTGTTTACCGAGCTGTTTTTGTGTGAAGCTCCAATAATGTGACGTGTGCAAAGAGCTAACATTGTTGTCCCTCTCTGTGCCCCTCCCTCCTCCACTCTCCCTCCTCCACTCTCTCTCGCTCTCTGTGTTTCAGGGGAGGCTGTTTTTGCCAGATGCCTGTCCTCTCTAAAGGATGAGCGAGTGGAGGCCAGCCGCAGCCTTTCAGGGCCACAGGGGGTCAAATTCAGCGGTAACAAGGCTGCCTTCCTGGAGGACATTAGAAAGGTAGAACACACAGTGAAGTATACACTCAATTGCCAGTTTATTAGGTACACCTAGCTAAAACTAATGCAATCTAAGACATGGTCTTGAAAGAAATTAAGTTTCTGTTGAAACTGTTTTTGAGAGGATTGATGCTCCCAGTTTACAGGTTAAAACAATTACCAGAAATTGTTTCAAGCAACAAGTTTTATTTATGAGTGTGTGTGTGTGTGTGTGTGTGTGACCACTATTCATTTTAAATGGTGAAATTGTAAAACAGAAAGGAATTTATTTAATTCTTCTCTCTCCAGGCCCTCTACGCCTCCAAGATCATTTCCTATGCGCAGGGCTTCATGCTGCTGCGGCAGGCAGCCAAAGAGTTTTGCTGGTCCCTCAACTATGGTGCGATCGCTCTGATGTGGAGAGGAGGCTGCATCATCCGAAGGTACATTTACCCTGTGTGTCCTCATAAAGTTGCACAAGGCAGCAGTGGGGCAAACTTGTGATCTGTCAACTGGTCTCTTTCACATTTATGGCGAAAACTGTGGTTAGACTCTTGAGAAAGCAAGAAGAAAAAAACAGTTTTTATGATGTAATTCACTTTGTAAGATTTTAGAATAGTATTTTTCTTGTTGAATAATTCTATGTAAAGAGGGATACGTCTTCCATAAGTCTTAAAGTCTTAATAGCGCCATAAAGGAAGTTATGAACTCTACTTTGTCACTGCCCTATATCTAATGCTGGAGTGAGAACTGTAGATGAAAGAAAATATGACCCTTGCTGAAAAATCAGACTGAAGAATAAGGAAATGATGGTTGTGACACACTGGTTTGCTTTGTGTAATCTGGCAAAGGCATTGTGTAACCCTAAATCAAATATAAACCCAGTATGACTTGCAATATGTTGCCCCCATTCAACCTGTTGTATTCAATGCCTTTTACCTAATATCCAATATAACCAATCCAATTTATTATTATTATTATTATTATTATTATTATAATAATAATAATAATAATAATAGATAACCAATTATCTAATGAAATGTCCCTTTACTGTGAGCAGAATCTTTTCTTTTCTATGTCCCCGCTGTTGACTAACGCTGCCCTTTCCCCTCCCCACCAGTGTCTTCCTGGGTAAAATCAAAGAGGCGTTTGACAGGGACGCTGAGCTGCAGAACTTGCTGCTGGACACTTTCTTCAGTAATGCTGTGCAGGACTGTCAGGTATGAGGAAGTGGCCAAGGCCGATCTGCAACACCCACATTGACAAAGACACAGAAAACAAGTTATTTCCTCGTTGACAAAGAAAAGGGTGAACCGCACAACTGGCAGTTTTAGGCTGTATTCACACCAATGTGGCTGTCACTTAAATGGCCCATTTGATTTGAATTGACCATTGATTGCCTATTATGTTGTTGGCCTCCGCAGCGTGACCTTTGGTTGCGCAAACTCAATATTTGTGAACAGTTGCAGTTAAAGATTAGGCTACAGTTATATTATTAGTATTGTACTAATTGTAGAATTCAATTCCAGCAGTGGGAATGTTTCCGACTGGTGTGATCTAAACATTGTAATAACTCCAAGAGTCAAAATGTATTTAAAGAATTTGATAGATGTGACTATTTCCAAAATATTTTTATCTAATGAAATATTAGGCATCAGTCGATTATTTGTTGGCGTTTAGCCTTTCAAAAACGTTTTCACTGCAGTCAAAACAAGTTTGCTCTACCACACAAAGAGAGGCACGTGCTGACGAGTCATATTCATTAAAGAAAATTGGTTTAATTTTTTTAAAAAAGAGTAACCCATTTAATCCACTTAGACAATTTTTTCAAATCAAGGATTTAGTGTGGTGACATCCTAAAATATGACGACTGACATCCGGAGGTTCATTTAGAGGCTTTGAATGAAAGTTTTTAATTTTCAGTATTTACATGAAATTACATTTCCATTTTTGTAATCTCTTTGTTTAGGAGTCATGGCGCAGGACAGTCAGCACTGGAGTCCAGCATGGCATCCCAATGCCCTGTTTCACCACAGCTCTGTCCTTCTACGATGGTTACAGACATGAAAAGCTGCCAGCCAACCTCCTCCAGGTAAGACAACAGTTGATGCTGCAGAGCCCACTGAGCATATGGTTGAGGCATATCCGATTTAAAAAGTGTGTGTTTGGATCCAGGGCTTTAAGACCCCGACAGCTGTCTATGACTACTTTACTCATCTGTCTTTGGACTCTATATTTGACTCTTTTAACATTACATTAACATATCATTTAGAACAAAATGCCAAATATGACTGGTTTCAAAGCAATTGGAAGGTCTGCAGATTTAATTAAATGTATCATCAGTATCTCTGTGTGGGTGTCAAACATTGTTTTTGTTTTTCTAAGGCCCAGAGAGACTACTTTGGAGCCCACACGTATGAACTGCTGTCAAACCCCGGTCAATTCATCCATACCAACTGGACCGGCCACGGTGGAAATGTCTCCTCTTCGTCCTACAATGCTTAAGGATCATCTTCACGTCACTCAAAAACACAAAAAGATGTCATCGGTGAGGGAAGAAGAGATGTTGCACATTCCGTCTTTATAACATGCCTGAATATTTAAGAGCCACCCCCAAATCACCTTTATTCAACTCCTCTCAAAGATGGGCTGTTGCAGTTTTATTTATCATGCAGTGAAAACATAATTTGTGTGTCTTGAACAAAGTTCTGACTGCATCAGGATATTATGCTGGCGATCAGACTGAAGTTCACTAGTCATGTTGGGCCCAGGGTTCACGGGGTTAACACTGGATTAAGGGGAACCATTGCACTGTACTGTATTAGGCTAAATAAAGATTTCAATCCCTTTATAATTAGCTTGTATGGTCTTTACTCTCTGGGTGCTGTAAACAGGATTGAGATGTGTTTGTGTGTAGCACTAAGTCAGACAAGTGGCATAAGTTGCCTGATATGTAAACAGGATATTTAGTTTAAAAGGCCTTAAGTGGTTTTTGATGTGCGCAACCACTGCTTTCTTTGTTATTTCAGTGACAAAATATAAAATGATTTAATCTGTATGTAGACTCATATCTGCATCAAAACTGGTGACAGAAAATCATGAGATATTTGTGCCAGCATTGCTTCCCTCAAGTGAGTACAGTGTCTTATCAGAAAATTGTGAAAATGCTCACAAAACAAGGAAGTCTTGTCTTTAAAAAAAAGACCTTTGTCTAAATTTCCGCTAGATTTAATCGAAATTTGTAATCGCGTTTTGGGACCGTAAACATGACCTCTGTGCTAATTGGTTAGATGAATGGAAATTTATACTGGACCATTTCATGTGATGTCCTTTCACTGATTGTCCAGCAGATGGCCCTAAAACCCTGACACAGTGACCGTAATTCATAACAATGAAACTGACAACGGGTTAATACAACGGCACAGTTTTGGTAATGTGAAGGCAAGATAAAATAAATGCAATTATATTAATGCAGGGTACAGTACAATGGCTCTGCAATTATCACTTAACACAGTTGAACTCCAGTATGGTTCGAGGCTATAGTATTGGATATTGTAAGATCAACAAAAAATGAATGGGTAGATTTATCGCAGGAGTCTTAAAACATTAAATTGTGTTGCTGTGTCCTCTATCCTAACACAGTCCATTACACAGTACACAGCAGCCTGAGTAAATGGAAAGGGTCAAAACTAAGTATGTGGAATACAGTGCTGAATTACTTGGTGCGTCTAGATCGGTGGTTTATAACCTTGAAGGGATTACGAGACATAGCTGAGGGGTCGCTAAGTGTTTCATGGAACAGGAAAAAATGTCAATATCACTTTTTTTAATTTTTTTTTTATTGACATTTCTCATGACTTCTATTCATTTGAAATATTGGATAGTTTTACTTCTAACAGTTGTTCAGGTTTAGAGGAGAAAATCAGTCATTGACACGTCCACCCTGTGACGAGCGGTTGTCAGCTGGTACTGATTCATGGGCTGAGGGTGAACCTCAAGGCCCCTCGTTCACATGCGGCTGTGGACCATTGTTGCATTTTATCCCCCAACTTCCTGTCATCTCTTTACATTTGGCTGTGTAATAAAGGTGTAATATGACCCAAACAAATTTTTTTTTTTAAGGGATTTATGTCCAGGATGTTATTGTTGTCATAAGACAAAATGTAAACTTTGGGGGGGGAAAGGTAAAAAGGTAGAAAGATTAGGTTTTAGTAGAGTGTGTTTTAAGAAACACAATAGAAATGTAAGCAGGTGAACCCTGCTGTGCTCTGAAGCCTCGTCAGGAGAGCGTACACCTTTTCGGTCAGTATAATTTTGGTTTGGTTTGTCACTACTTCAAAAGGAATGGCTTACTATTCATTTGATATTTTTTACATGTGTATTTGAGTTGACTGAAAGAAACTAAACCAAACAAAACAAACAACTAAAACTGCTAAAACAAACATGCCAACAGTGCTGCTTTCACCCCCACGGCAGTGAGGGACATTGTACCTGACAGGAGTGCGTCACAGCTGCTATTACACCTGCTGTTAAACAGTTAACAAAGCCTCACCTCAGGGCACCTGTGCTGCTATGGCTTCTATTTTCTATTCAACTGTCCTGGGACGCTTCAAAGAGCTCCTTGTTTGACTCCTCGTGTCAGGGCTTTGATCCTGAAGGGGAACACAGCAGAACAAACTATAAACATTCATACGAGTGACTACATACATACAGAGCACTTCAAATACCAGAAACAGGTAGTGGGAGGCCGTCTACCAAATGGGACCTCTGTGTTCCTGCCCCTCTTCTCTAATGCTTAATTAAACCAAAGGACAGAGCAGTCTACAGTTATAGGCCATGTATTCTTAATGAGGCCTGATGCCAAACGGAGTCTGCGCGAGAGCACGAGAGGCCATTAGAGCCCAGTGACGGCAGTGCAGGTGGAGGATGAGGCCGCTGTGTCATCTGCAGACAAAGCCGGCAGCAAGGCGACACCAGACCGCATGATGATGCATAATGAAGCAGGAGGAAGACTGGACAACAGATGTCGATGGATTTCATCAAGATCAGACGTTCTCTACGTCCTGGATTTCTGATACATATCCAACCAAATCGTGGATATCAACGACTACACTTTAATATAGCTGCTCAAAATGTTGTTTGTCACATGACAATAAAGCTCCTGAAAATGTGTTTCTATATGCAGCTTTTCTCTATAACATTAAATATCAACGACTAAACAGGCAGCCTGTTGCAGTTGTAAGTTACATATAGTAAGTTATATACTTATACAGTCTTTATATATACATTATGCATATATGTTTACTGCATTCCTGTTCACATTCAGTTTACATTGCCAGCCACTGCTTCTCTGCAATTGTTGCATATGAAAATAAAGTACTGTCAGATATTATTCATGTTCTAACAAGCTGGGACCGTCACACAATCAGGTGAGTCCAGTTTGAGCTTCAGTCATTTCCAACACCATCGACAGTTATACTTGTGTTGGTGCCTTGCATGCAGACTTAGGCATCTCTTCCTGTACGTATCAACAGCATCCTAACTTGGACATTTTAAAGATTTAAAACAAAAGCTGAACCGGAGTTTGTCTTTCTTTAGAAACCACAGAGGAAGTTGCAGCAGAAGCTTGCAGGAATGATGGTGATACAGTTCAGGTACATGGATCAAGGGAGGTACCTCAGTGAGAAGCTGGCAGAGAGGAAGCTCAGAAACCACATCGCCTCCCGGACAGATCACCCGGCAAGAACTTCTTCTGGAAGACCTTCTCAACCTGCTCGCAGGACGAGAAAGCACATCAATTCACACCGTGTTCACACATCAGCAGCAGCCAGGTGCAGTTAAACTACAGGCATAAAAGGGATGTTTGTTGCCCCCTGTGTGGTGACATAATGACCCTCACAGACTTGTGTGACATTTCAGTCCCATTACAAAGATTTGAGATTTTAAGACACCTGTACAATATTTTCTGTTACTATTATTCTTTGAAATTCTAATAAATCTAATCAGGACTTGATCGTGTCTCGCACAGCTCAGATTTATAATCCATGTTACATCTTTGTTTTTTAGACACAATTTGTTTAACTACATTTTTTTACTTTTCCCTTTAAGCATTTAACATAAAATAATGTACAGATCTGAGTTTTTTCCCCCATTTTTTTAAAGTTCAGATATTTTCATACCAAAATGATGATTTTCCATTACAGACACTCTACAAAGATATATTCTTTTAATTACCTCCTTCCAAAAATCTTGTCCGTTAACAGGTCAACGAACTGAAGTCATATTTCATATCTGCCATTGATGACATCCAGCAGGAATGTATTGTAGGTTTGCATTATACACCTTGTTCTACAAGCTTCTTCAGCGTGACTCGGCATCCCGAAGGTATTTCTGTAGGAACTTTTAATTTTTTATTGTTAACTTTAAATTGGATTTGGGGGCTACCAAGTATCCATTAGGATTATTAGTAACCCTCAATTGGTGTGCAAACAAATCTTCACAAGCAAAGAAAAACCAACTCCCACAACCATTCAAAGACCAAAGGTTATGAGGAAAATATCTCATATTAAAGAGATGACTTGGGAGTGTTTTCCCACAAGCGTTTACAAAATGGCACATCAGCACCATCAACAGGGAGAACGTCAAACGTACAACTACTTAACAGCCAGCATTAGTACCAAGTACAAGGACACGTTACAGCATATTTTACACCATGGCCCAAATCAGAACTTCCATATGAAATCTGAAGAAAAAGCATTGCATTAAAAGCATGGCAAACTGTAAAAACAAGAGCTTTATGTGGGCCCGGCAAGAAAAATACTTATTTCAAATCTACATTGAGAGACGACAGGCGATTAAAAACTCAAAACCTTTATTTTACACCGCAATACTAAAATATTTCAATACAGAAAGTGTGAATTCCTGCTGGCATGTTCAATCAGTTGTTAAAGTCCCTTTGAAAATCTCTTAGCTCATACATTCCAACCACTTTACAATCAGAATAAACAAAAACAACAAGAACACATCCTGCCTTATTGAAATGCTTTTTGATCACATTGAAAAGAAACCTACCAGTTAATACTTCCATAAATTATCAGCGACTGTTACGAGGACAAAGAATAAAAGCATTTACTGACAGAAATGCATGTTTAAAATTAAAAAGGCAGACTTTGTTTCACAAGTTTGGAAAAAATAAGAAAGTATGACCGCTACCAAACTGCAGGTGTGACTTTGGTCCTATTTGTGACATTTGTAGGTATTAACAAATACCTCAGCCCAATTGAGTATGGTCCGCTCTAAATTTAAATACGGGATGGTCCAAGGTTTTCTTGCTAGTGAGGTGAAGAAGATCCTTTTCAGGACTAAGGCAGTCGTGCAGCAATTCCATTGTTGGTTTGTGCCGGCGCCCCAACAATGTCTTCAGCTTCTCCATAACTGACTCCAACCCGGATTCAGACGAAAACCTGGGCTGTCCATGTCCGAAGTTCCTATACATGTGAATTAAAGTGTTGGCAGTTCAATTAATGTAAAGTCAAAAATAAGTCACTGTCAAGATTGTATTATACCTAGTCAAATTCAGTTTTATTTCAGACTTCCCTTTGATTCACAAAACATAGAAAATGCATTCGTAACCACTTCAAACCCAAACTTTCAATGGGAACTTGTCAAACATTCACCACATCAACCTCAAACTTCAACACACTCAGTGTTTTTTTCCCCACACAGACTTCACTAACACAAAGTCACATTTTCACACAGAAAGGGTGGTAACAAGGAGAAAAATAAAGCACACAACCAGACACGGCATTCACATCAAATCAGACAGCAAGAGAAAGCTACTAAAAAGATACAAATACTCATAGCACTTGACATTTCACTGTGTTTTTAAAGAATTATGGTTGATAGAAAACAATGAAAGAAAGCTGAGACCATAGGGATCTCGAGACGCAATAAATGTCCTTGTGATGGTCATTAGGGACACACTCGTACTTGCTTCTTCCTCTCACACTCGCACAAAGCCACAGGTTCTTCTCAACTCTCGCAGGCATTTGTTTCTTTAAAAAAAAAAAAAAACTTCACAAACAGTCCTTCTCACACTTCTTTCACTTTGCTCTCCCGCTCGCTCACTCTCACTCGGTCCAACATCAATCCCACTCATTGATCTTGAAAAGCGACAAGAGCAGACAAGATTTCTATATCCATAAAAAGGTGAGAGGAAAAAAGACAACACCCACCGTCTAACACAGTATATGCAGAGTGAAGCTGTGTTCTTTGATGGCAAAGCATTTACACATGGGAAGAGGGGAATTGATACTGAGACCGGTCGAACATTGCTGCCAATGAGGCGCTTCCTCCCGGGAAATTGGGAAAGAGTTGGTGAACTGCAGAAGAGATTTTCATGAAGGCGTTTCCAAAAGACGTCAAACAAAAACAAACAAAAAGATGCAATCAACTGCATACAGATATACAATTATAACAACAAGCCCATTTTACAAGTGGATGAGGGGGAGCTCGAGATACTCGTGCATGTTTATAAATATTTATCTCGCATGCACAGTCATCTCTCTTTAACATTTTCTAAAAAAAACGGGAGTGTGGTAATTTCCACTAACAAACTAAACTTTTCACCCATTCAATGCATGACTACATAATCAGTCACACGCAAGTATAAACTTTCTCTTTAACAAAATAAAAGGCAGTATATTTTTAGTAATAGGAACATAAGATATAAGCAGTTCCCAGCTGTAGGTATACTTACCAGATTAGCCTAATAGCAACAGAAAAGCTCAACTTGAAGCTATCTACACTCCCCAACTAGAAGACTTAGACTCCATAGAGGTGCCAAAACCAGAGCTGAAGCCACTGTTGGAGGCAGTGTTAGTGCCTGCGGCCCAACCGAGGCTAGCTGAGCTGGGGCTGCTGTAGCTGGTGCTGGAAGAGCTATAAGTAGGGTCTCGGGTCGTAGTGGCTGTGCCTGCTGCTGTGGTCAGACCCTGCTGGTTAGCCAGCATGCCCATCATTCCCCAACTGCTCTGCAGTGCTGCCTGGGCAGCAGCCACCATTGCCGGGTTAAGACCCAGAGCCCCAAAGTTAACCCCACCACTACCGCTGCCTAGCCCACCACGATTACTGCCATAGCCCTGACTGAACCCACCAGCCCCAAACCGCCCTCGATCCATCATTTGCCTACTATTATTGTGTTTGGGCTCAGCATTGGAGATGTGCACGCTGATGCCCTTGATGATCAAGTCCTCTCCACACAGGGCTTGGGCAACCTGAGAAAGAGATGAGGAGACGATTATCATTACAGGTCATTATTATGCCATCAATTTATAATCCAACTCTGCCAATTATGGTGAATCTCACCTGGTCATCGGCAAATGTGACAAATGCAAATGCACGGAAAGGTTTGGGGATGAAGACATCAGTGACTTCGCCATACTGCATGAAGTACTGCCTCAGTTCATCGGTTGTCATGTCCTCTGTACAGCGGCCAACAAAGATTTTACGGCTCCGCATGGGCTCATCAGGACACGCCTGAGAAGACAAAGAGGCACAGCAATAAATTGAGCAATCTACATGATAGTTGTTTTCTTTTAAGTAATGCGTCCAACTAATTCAGCCAAACAAACATTTGTGAAATGCATTTAAGTTTTAAACCATTGCAATTCAGTGAATGCATCATTACAAAAGTTTTAAGTTAAATTAGGATAGACAGCAAAAACTGCGGAAAGATTTTGCAATTTGCCAAGTATTATCGTCCATAATAGTTCATTTTTGTTTGCAGTTTGTCTTCTAGGTTTGACATACATTGTAAATACTAAACAGTTTAGCATCCCTCATTAAAAGGGCAAATAATTACTTTCTTAACAATAAAATTAACTCATCAACATGCAAGATTGAATAAAAATGTCCAACAACAGAAATCTAGATGATGACCACCAATATCTTATGAACTAACCCTCGACACGAAGACGATCTGAATTTATTATACCATGAGGTTCTTGACTATACCCTGTGTTGATAATGGTGCTCAAAATACCTTCGAGTTGGGAAGTTTGCAGTCACACCATCGTCCATCAATCATGTGTCTCTGAGCAATCACTTTGGCTTGTGTCTCGTACTCGGTGAACCGGACAAAGCCAAACCCTTTTGAGTTGCCAGTCTTTAAATCTCTCTTGACCTGGAGCAAACAGAAGACATGCAAGCTTTAGTACCAATTTCAACTAAACCAGAAACATGACAAGATATTATTATTACACTCTAACCTAACAAAGAAATGTTGGCAAAAATATTCAGAGCCGGATGAGATGTCACTACCTGCACCATGATGACCTCCCCAAAGGTAGTGAAATAATCTTTCAGGTCTTGTTCTGATGTTTTCCAGGGCAGCCCGAGGACAATGAGATCCGACGTCTTCTGAAAGCCCCTCTTTACTTTCACAGCTGAGGCAGCATCTATTTCCTCCATCTTTCTTTTGTTATCTGTGAATAATAAATAGATTGATAGAGTTACATCAGGAAAAAGAGCCAATCACATGTACAATATGCATATACAAATCTCTTTGAAATGAAAGGTCAAACATTGACCCTCTTAGCCTTTTTGGAAGCTGGCAGCAGGGATCTACTCCAGTCCAGTCAAAATCTCCCACACCAAACACTTAACTTTACGTATTTGGCTATGTGCATGGGTCATTGTCATGTTTAAACAGAAAAGAGCCATAACGGTTCTTACAAAGATGGAGGCTGATGATTGTCAAAAAAATTATTGCAAGTTGTTTTTCTCTTTGTTGGAACTAGGGGGCCAGACCAAAACCAGCTGAAAAGGAAACGCAGTCTAATGCAGGCGCGCTGATTCAACTTTGTCATTTTGGAGGCAGCGGATTTTGGTGTTGAAATGTTCAATATGTTGACGAAATGAAATAAAAAATAAAAACAATTATTGCAAAATATATAATTGAAAATACGTACAATATATCTGAAATAAAAGCTTTACATTACATTGTACATTTACATTTTTTGTAGAAGTGGTAGTTTTGCAAAGGTTCAAAGTACGAAGTGTAAAAAATAATATACAATGTACATTTATACGTATAATATAGTATATACACAACTATATAATGATAATGGGGAAAGCCCAAGTCATTTACACAAACACTTCACCTTTGGGGTAATTGACGACATAGACCAGGTTTCCCCAGTCATTCTCCGGTGCATGGAGGACACCCTCCACCAGCCGGACCCCCCTCATGCACTGGGACTCCGGGTTTCTGTACCGCAGCCCGCACGCCCCTGGAAACTGTGCTGCTACCGAGGAGAGCAAAATGGTCCCATCGTCCTCTGAAGGGATCTCCATGGGCTCTTCGTTTTCATCCTCAGCCACACGAATGTACAACTCTGACATGGTCACTAAATGGCTGAGCGCTGGTCCGAGTGGAGGCAGCTAATGGAGCTAAAGTTAAACACAGGGATGCTACACACGCGTTTTTAGCGTCGACCGTCGCGGAAGTTTTCTTCCGTTAACTGTGTAACGCAACTGAAATGCACACGGCAGACAAACAAACGATGTGAAACGCTAACACTCACTCAACAACTATCTAACATTCAATATCTTGCGGCCATGAATATCGTAGTATGTTCTTCTCCCTCGCAGCACGCGTAAACAATTTAGCCAGCTAGCTAACAAGCTAGCAAACTCAAGACGGCTTGAAAAATGAATGACCATCCAGTTTCGCGCTCTGTTTACCGAAAACAAACACACGACTCTACCTTTTGTCTACGAACTTGTGGTCGGAAATTGTACACACATAAGAACATCGACAAATTATCTTATTCGGTGAAATTTAAGCAGATAAATCGTTAAGACCACAGCGAATATTTGCAGCAGTATTACGGCTAACCTCTGTAACCTCAAGCTAGCTAACAAAATGGCTGCGCACTTTGTAGAGATGACATCATCCAGTTGGGCGGGCACACTGTTCGTTTTTGTAGGGATGCCAACATGTTTAATCAAAGACATTTACTTAATAGTTTGAATTCAGGTCATCAGTTCGACGGCTAACTTTTTACAAACGTGATTTAAGTTTTATGTGGTTAACTTAATGTATATTTTCGTGTTTCGTAACTTGCGATGGGCAAAGTTTAAAGATCGTGGTTTACCCTTTGAAATCTAACCATTACGATTCACCCTAAGAGCCCAAACAAAAGGTGCGCACTGAGAAATCCAAATGAAGAATATTTGTATTTAATACAGATTTAATAGCATGCCACCATGGGTCATGTGAAAAATGTTTCCCCCCCATTGTAAATTAGTTGAATCCATATTTTTTGTTGCTATTTTGTTCACATTTTTTGAGATTTTAATAAAATATAATTCTGGTGAAATATGATTGATATGTAATATGATATTTTTTCTAAATGTATAATAAGATGATAATCCACCACCCAATTGAACCACCAGCATTACAGCTATTACATGCTTGTTCTGTGTAGCCAAACCTTGCTCAAACCCACAGAACTTTATTTTATAATGTTAGTGGCTATCCCAAAGTTTCCAGAGATACCAACCATTTTGGGATGAATTTTAGGGCGATGTGTCTAAAATGATATAAGACATTTAAAATATTTGTATTTGATGGAATGGTGCAGCCATAAACACATTGGAGACAGTTTGGTTTGGAAATTTCACTCACTGTAATCATCATACCATTGAAGAGCTGAGACTGTGGCACAAGACCATTTTAAAACTACTCAAAGTAAAATAAAAGGGAAAAACTGGATGTAAGGGAATCATTCAGATCATCACAAATTCTTTAATCACAAAATCCATGACAAAAAAGAGGTTGTACAACTGCCTTTAAAACCTGCTTTTCACACATGCTGGAGACAGGGATCATTCTTTGGGTCTCTTTTGTCACTTACCTTTAACATGTCAAAGCAAACACACCTGTGTGTTTTCCTCCTCCGCAGTGACATCAGCCCACTGACCTACAAATAGGCGAGGGTCTGGCTGCCCAAGTGCGCAACAGTGGAAGCAACATGGATCACGTAAGATTTGGCATCTTACTTGGAACTATGTGAGTAGCACAATGTAAAAAAGTTTACTTGAACTATTCACCATTCTGTTAAGCTCAATTCTACCTTCTTGTTTTCTACAGTGTCTTACAATGTTTTATCACGAGGAGTGTGCTTTCCATTCAGAAAAGAGAATGGATTGATACCCCAACAGCAAGATTAACAGGTAAACTTTTTTTTTTCTATGACAAAAAAGGAATTGTTGATGGTGCTTCTCCCACATAGAACCTCAGAAAACGTTTTTGCATTTTCAGAAGGAGATGTGGCATGTTTTTCTGATTACATGGAGATGTGGATACACAGTGCGAGGACTGATGGTCTTGGGCTCTGGCTGTCTGGGGCCTTAAACATCCAAGGTAATTCTTTCTCACACAATATATGCCAAAATATTGACATAGATGTGAGATAAAATGCCTCTGAATCACCTTTTTCTTTCCACAAGTCAACCTGGCTTCTCTGGATCACCTAAACCTCCAGCTGTCTGCCTGTGGATTCTCACTGCACAAACACCCTGACAAGAACTTTATTTTTAGAGTCAGTTACACTGGATGTTTCGTCCAGCAACAGGTATGTCACTATTTTAAGAAATATCTGATCCATATACACAAACTCTGACATTTGACCTTTGCAGCTTGGCCTGCTGCTGATAATTCTCTGGTTGCATGTTGATCTTTCAGCATGGCCACCATGTCCTGACACTGAATTTGGTGAAGAGGATAAATCGATCCGGAGGAAGACCTCATAGTTTCGTGATGAAGTGTCCCTTGGTTTCTGTAAGGCCCAGCCGAGAGGAAATCCAGTGTGACCCGGAGTATATTCAGGTAACTGCTGACTCAAGTTCTTCATGTGTAACGTTTCACTGTTTTCATGTTACATGTTAACCAAGCGTTTTGCTTTGTTATTCTGATAAGATTTGTATGTGCCTGTAGGTGACCAGACAAGTGCCCTATGACAACTGGAACAACGAGGTAGAAATATATCGATCCTATAATGAAATCAGACCTTGAAAATATGTTTGCATTATAAATGTGAACAAATAGCCAGTGGAGGAAGAAGTATTCAGACTTTTTACTTAGGCAGAAATAGTAATACCACAGTGTAGAAATACTCTGTAAAAGTAAAAGTCCTGCATTCAAACTCTTACTAAAGTAAAAATAAAAAAGTATTAGCATCAAAATATACTTAAGAGTAAAAGTGCTCATTATGCGAGTGGCCCATTTCAGAATAATTTATTATAACTATTAATGGTAGAGCTAATTGAAATTTTATATCTATATATATATATATATATATATATATATAGCTACACTGAGTAGCTTAATCTATATTAATATATCATAATTTATCCATTGATTTATATTTTGTATTAATAATGTAAACCTGCAAAGTAAGTAAAGCTGTCAAACAAATATAGTGAAGTAAAAAGTTCAATATTTGTCTACAAACAGTATTTGAGTAGAAGTATAAAGTAGCATAAAATAGAAATACTCAAGTAAAGTACAAGTACTTCAAAAGTGTACCTAAGTATTGTGCTTTTGTTACTTCAACCGGTGCAAATATCTTTGCCAATGTGTGTGGATGAGAGAAAGGATGTGTCTCACTGTGTGTTTGTGTTTGCATGTTTGGTTATGCGTTACAGCTGCAGTGGTCGCTGTCTCTGAGCGATCACCTTATTGTAGCTCTGGAGGATGCCAGCCTGATCCTGATGAACATTGACATGAGCGGGCCAGACATTACAGTTCAAGGCAGGAGAAGGGAGGTCTTGAGCCCTGTCACAGTAAGAGTATTCAAGCAGCTCCTGCCACCTAGTGACCAATGGCAGCATTACAACATACATTCACTTCATCACTGTATTTTTGACTGTCTTTGGTTTATACAGGTGATGGAAAATGAAGGGAACTTCTTGGCCTTGAAGCTGGTCAGTGGTCAGTATGCCTACAGTATGGAAGCCACGTGTCCAAAAGGTCAGAACTAGAAGTTCATTTTCTTTGTCACTCCGCAAATACACCATTAGGGAAAATCCTGCATCCAAACTCCTACCTAAGTCAAAATACAGACGTATTTACAGGAAAATCTACTTAAAGTATCCAAAGTAAAAGAACTCTTTCTGCAGGAAAAAGGCCCCCCTGTCAGTGATATATTAATATCTTTATTCATTATATATATTCCTAAGTTGCATTGTACTGTTGCAGCCTACTTTATATAAATGTGGGTAGTTTAATGCAGTGTCCTTAGATGACCAATGAGGGATGGAAAGAACACATTTGTATTCCCTTTTTGGACTTTTGAAATGTTGCAAGATTTTACATCTTTGGGCCTTGATCAGATATTTCAATTAAACCGTCTGAGAAGTTTAGAGAGGACCTGACCACACACTGCTGTTTTATAAGGGTCACAAGCTGCAAAATTGGTGGGAGTCACTGGTTTAGTCCTTATCCATGAATTTTATTTCGTAAACTTATCATGTTTTATTTTAAAATAAACTCCTAATTGGAAAAGTAGCTAGTAGCTACATATGTCAAAAAAAAATGCAGTGGAATAAAAAGTACAATATTTTCATCTGAAGTAGTAAAGTAGAAATAAAAGTACCTCAAAAGTGTACTTAAGTGCAGTAAGTAAATGTACACCTCTGATCCCAGTAACACATTGTTATCCCTGATTTAATTTCAGTGACCACGTCCACAGCAGAGGAGACTGTGCTGCACATTTTCAAGCGACGCATGGGTTTGACCAAGCGAGGCAGCCGGGACAACGAAGCACTGACAGTCAGTGATGTGTCGGTGAACCAGACGGATAATTTCACTGCACATGAGACGAGTGCGTTCATGACACTGATCCTTCCTACAGCCCAAATACTGCAGACCAAGGTTAGTGCTGATACTGGCTCATCATGCTGGTACATTTTGTGTTTCTAACATTTCTTAAAAAAGTAAGTACTGTGCGTCTTTTAAGGAGTCATTACAGTGTGAAAAAAAACGGGTTTGTTTCACAGACCTGTGCAGACAGCAAACGACTCCTGCAGCCGTTCTACAGGGTGGATGTTGTGCTCACCTTCAAACAGACAAATCACAAAATGCAGTGGAGCATGGAGAACACACTGCCATGCACAGGTGAGTGTGCCGCTGATGAACACAGTAAAACTAAAGTGGTGATTAATTATTGGATGATATTTTGACCACTAGCCATTGAAAGGCTTTTACTGTGTATTCACACCAGGCATTTACTTTAGTTTGTTGCTCAGTCAATTAATCATTTAACTTTATGTAGCACCTTTCATACAATTTAAAGTGAGGTAGAAGTTAAAACAAAAGTGATTGATGGGGAAAAAAAACTTCCAAGAAGGTTTAAAAGAAACATAACAGCAAAACAACAGAGAGAAATTAAACTTAAAAAATAAAAATAAAAGGATAATATAATCACATATTTACATAAAGTATGTGTGATTCATAAGTAGTAAAGATATAAAAGACTGAAACCTCAAATAGAGAAAGAGATAATCTTTATGATATTAAAATGTTAATAATATTGTAATAATTATTGTATATAAACAAGTGATCTGATCAATTTGTATCTACTTTGATTTTCCTGGTAGTTTTGTTATCAACCTTTTAACATTATCTCTATTTGATAACCTGCAATCCTTTTACGGACTACACCATTATTGAGATTATACAAGCAATTACAATTTCTCAAAAATTCCTAATTCCTAATATTATGCATTTTTGAGTTAAAGATCCCCTCCAGACGTGTTTAAAGACATCTAAAAATACTCTGATTTGAGGAATAATTTGTGGTATATAATTGTATATGGTTTGTCCACATTAAAGTTCAGTTACCTTGTTAAAACTTCTTAAAATTACATTTACACCCGCCCCTCATTAAAAATAATCTATGAATATGCAAATAGTTTCATTAAAAAACATTAACTGCTGGACACAAGATGTCTGCTACTTTACTAAAAAATCCATTCTCAGCCTCAGGTGCACTTGAGGCTTCACGCTTGTGTAAATTGAATTCTGGATCCTGATTGGCTTTCAATCTAATTGGGATGTCACAAAGTCCTGCTTGTACGTCCACATGTCAAAGTCAGATTTAGCCTTCTGCTGTCAAAATCTGCACATACATCTTTCTGCACAGAGAAACTCAGACATCCAAAAACAATTACAATAAGCAGAACCAATTTTAATAATAATAATAATAATACAGGGATGTATTAGTTTATGGAGTTACTGCAGGGAAGCTGAAATTGACTTATTATGGACTAAGTTTGTAAAATTGTGCAACTAATCCTGACCCATTTATGTTACTCCTTCAGCTAAACTCCACATTATTATTAAATCCTTATTAGAAATGTAGGATCATAAATGTCATTTTTGGATGTTAATTAATTTCACTTCTTACTAAAATGACGCGGTCGTACGTCCACAGCGATCACGTCCTCTCCTGGTCCAAACACCGCAGCCTCGTCCACGCTCAACTTTAGACACGAGAGTTTAGCTACAGAGCAGCCGCTGCTGAACCGCCTTCACGAGAAAGCTCCATTAGAAGAGATGACTGCAGAGTTTTCCACAACTAATTCATCTCACACACACACCGAGGCCAGCAGCTTTCATTTCCACACTGATGAGATGTCAAACAGTCAAAGTGGAAATGTGTCTTCCGGTTTTGACGGAGACACCATTACTTCCATTAATGCCACTGAAATAAGCTTTTTTTAATTTTCAAAATGTGACCATTAATACTTCAGCAGAGCTAGATTTCCTTCAGTCATCAGCCACAGTGGAACCATCAGAAGCATCTGTCCCCACAACGGCTCCACCTGAACAAGAATACCCACAATTCAACACAGACCATGGGAATAGAGAAAAGCAGAGAAGACTGAAGTGGATCTGGGAGGAATAAAGACCTGACAGAAACAGCATTATCCACTGTACCGATACCTAACCCCCATAAGACTACCTGCATGTACCAGATGACAGCATGGCAAACTTCAACAAAAATCATATCACAGAAGTGAAGGACTCATGTTGTTAAATTCAAACACCATGTTTCCATCACTAAAAACTCTATATGGATTATTACATTTCATTTCCTTGGTTTTTTTTCGTTATAAAAGTCACACTAGACTACAAATACAGTTCCAATGTAGTGGCAACTATCGCTTTTAGGCCTTTCGATTCTTTGGATATCATTCTCATTGGTGCTGCGGGTCTGTTTGCAGTCTCGAAAGGTGACGCTGTGGTCAGTCAGCGCTGTGAAGGTTGATTATACAAGCAGAAATACAGCCAGACCTCTGCCAGCCGCTGCCTGAGGGTGGACATTATCCAGACGCAGACAAGGCAGGCGTTAAATAAACATGTCTCTACCCGAGCTGCACAACAAGTTGACGTAGAGAAGACCCTGCCGTTGTTTCAGCTGATGCCACCTTCCAGGGAAGGAGCTCATAATAAAGACTTGATTTTCAACACAGAATATCTGCTTGACAGTGATTAATCTCAGACTTTCAGAGGGTTTATGTTTCTGAAGGGTGAAATAGAGGCTTTACAAATGTGTTTTTTTTTCTGTTAAAAAAAAAATATATATACATTTTCTGACTCTAAACATTCATGTTGCTTTATGCTTTTGCTGCAGTGTACTGGACCAACAGGAGAGGGCAATGTTGCATGTGTTTTCATAAAAACATCTCGATGGGCTGGCAGCTTGTCTGCAGATGCTCATTTAGAAATGAACCAATTTTACATAAACTTATTTAAATGTTTTAGTTTCTTTATGTCTGCAGTGACGGTTGAGCTGTATGTGAGTCATGAATTACCACTGAACAATGCAAAACAGTAGAAAGGGGAGTTTACTTTAACATGGCAGTCATCACTGCCAGTGTAGTTAATTAGTTGCTTTAAATATAACTACCTTAAATGTATTCCACGCAAAATCCCAGCAATGAACCAAATCATTTTGACGGAAATGACTGAAGATGTTTCACTTTCGTTCCCACCCTTTTTCCCCACCTATGTTATTGTGACCTCCTGGTATGCACCAAAGCGTCTGTAAATGATAACAGTGCAGAGTTACGCAGTTACATGCATCATATACAATGGGCTGTGGGGCAGAAAATCTAAACTTCCTTGTGCCTTTGGTCCCCATCTGCTCAGTGAACTTATGAGCAGGAAATGGAATGAGTGGTGCAAAAAGCACGCCAACATCCCCGCTTCTTTCATGTGGCCTCTCTCGGTCATTACCCTATCTGTACCGACTGTTAACTGTCTTTACAAAGTTAAAAATCCCTTTCATGTTTCACTGTTTCTTTTTCGTTTTAATTTCAGTCAGAGCATATGGTTTGCACATCTGGGAGATGCTAAGCATGGTGGCACCCAACCTCCACACACACTGCTTCTGTGAAGTGATCCATATATGGTCTTCATTGTTATTGCTCATAATCACTCATCATCATTATAAACAAGCCCCGTCTTGATTGGCCGCTTTGATTTTGCTGTGTAAAGATGCTCAATAATGTGAGCTTTCAGAATTTCAAACAAAACACAACACCTTTGGGGAAAGTGAAAACTTTAGCTGTTTATTCACAGATCTGAAACATGATGAAGGCATCTTTCTTCACTCTACTCTGATGAGACATTTACAATAAGTCCTCGCAGGGCCTACGTGTATCTGCAGAAACCTGCCTGAAGCTGCAACAATGAAATAGTTCAAGCTAAAGTTCTGTGTCTTCAGACCTCCCAAAGTGGCCCAACAACAAGACCGGGCGACAAACTGTGCAGCCTGTGCCATGTGACCACAAACAAGCAATCCGATGAGATCAGGAAATTTGATAAGTGCATCTCATCCCAGCTCATTTGAGAATAACCACATTTGATCCTACATAATAGAGAGAGAGTGTCATTAACTGACTGGTAATTTAATGACACCAAAATGAAGTTAAAATTACTATTGTGGACAACTTTGGGTCATTAAATGCCACTTCAGCATCCTCTGCTCTCCAGCTCGCAGCTCTCAGCGCCACGTTTTGGCGAGGCAGACGGGATTTCATGCCACTGGAGAGACACGGGGAGGAAGAGGGGGAGGAAGGCTACGTGTGGCTTTGAGTGGTTTGCTGGGCCTCTTCATCTCGCTCGCCGGGTAATTACAGAATCATGGGTCAACCACGCATGTAACCACGGTTACGTTGCACAGTAGCAGATGTGCTCATGACATTATCCAGCACCAGAGCAAAAGGTAAATAAAAACAGATGCAGCTGGTTGCTACGGACCTTCGCCAAACTTGCGTATACCCCTAATTGTTCCCACGTGGGCCTGCTGAGCTGGAGTAGTAAAAGGGGCGGGTATGCCCTGTTTAAGATATGCCCGTGTTTCTCAACAGGAGAAATTTATGAATGGGACAACGAGCTTTTGATGGTGGTTGTGGTGGTGTGTGTTTATATGTGTGTTTATGTGTGTGTCTGGCATGGAGGGGCAATATCGTCAGTAGAAGTACCGTTTCCTTCATTCTCTCAGCATTTTCTTCTACAAGCATCCCCTTGCACGTAAAGCCCTAATGCTTTCTTTGTTAAACCATGCCTGGATTTGTGTGTGCGTGACACTGCACAATGTCAGGGAGGTCCCTGGTTGGACATGAGCCAGGCCTGCTGCAGGCCAGATGAAATATTGAGGAAGAGGCTCGATTTCAGTGATATCCTGTCTTTGCTCGGCATCTGATTAGAGTACGGAGCCTGCACAGGGGCTAAGATCTGCCGTGTGTGTGTGTGTGTGTGTGTGTGTGTCTGTGCAGGTTTACAGGTGTATTTCTTGCAGAGTGTGTGCAGTAATGACAAACAGGAGGCCACAGGGTGGACTTGAAATTCCTGATTTAGCCTTGTTTTGTTAAGTCGATAAACAATTGTTTGATGTTTCCTGCATTTTTTGTGTTGCTTCCGTTGAGCTGCATGTGGTCTATCCTCTTCTTCACACACACACACACACACACACACATGCACACACACACACACACACACACACACACACACACACACACACGCACACACAGTTACACGTCTTACACTATGAAGCTCGCTGCCAACAGTGCGTGCCTCCTCTCTCTCTCTCATTAACCGCAACTGTCAGATCCTCCAGATGAGGAGCAATTAAACCAGATAATAAACACTCGCCATCAATTCCTGTTTGTTGATGTTGTTGTTGTTGTTGTGGATGTCGACGAGCTCGGGGCTCCTCTCCTGCCACCTTAGTGCTAACTAGTACTTGAGTAACACACGAGAGCAGCAAGGGGAGAGTCCTTCATAACGCTGGAAAGGCCTCTACCTGCTGCATGTATGGTAACGCCAGGCTGATAATAAAAAAGGCACAGTGAATGTTAACAATTAGATCCTAATCAGACACAGCTCACAGAGGCTGCTCTTGTATCCCCAGGCTTCACAGAAAAGGCAAACAAAGCGCTGCAAACTGTCAAGATAAAACACTACTTGGGATTGGTCGTGTCTTAGGGCTTCTTAAAGGGCAGTAATCTTTCCGTGCGCTGCTTCCTGAGACGAGGTGCTGTAAAGACTCCTGTGTTTGCTCTTGTATTGGAGTGATAAGGCCTCCTCCTCCTCATCACGCCTCGCTTCTGACGAGGCTCGTCTCCCCTGGCGATGAGACGAATGGGCCATGTTGGGGCTACAGAGAGGGCAGCCAGCCATGGAGGGTCCTTTTACACTAGTTGATCGGGTGATGACAGAAAAAGGGCAAAATGTTCAAAATGAAAGTTGAACCTGGAGCTTTTCTGTTAATTTGAGGAACATCCAGTTCATTTTTATGTTAATAGAGTACTCAAGTGATTAAGCAGTGCACTAAAAGAATCGAAATCCATGCAGCAGAACCAAAGATCTCCTTTTTTATTTCATGCATTTTCCCCAACCTTGTGCCTACATTACCCAGAATGCAGCTCAATTACCAGCAGGTGTGTTATGCAAGTAGCCTCAAGCAAAGTTTAGGAGCGGGCTACAGACGTCTGGTAAGATTACTTATTTCTAACCTTAACCTCCAGACTCTTTTGTGGTACTTGTAGTCTTCAGCTCCGACTGACGTTGACTAAAGTAGCATCACTTCAGGACATTTATCAGATTTCACTCAGCTCACTGGAACAACTTTTTTCACATATGAACTGTAGTTGACCTTAAGAATAAGGCAAATGTGCATGTTCACTCGTGATTGTTCAGCTTGTAAAAAAAACAGTGCCTGGGATGGTTTTCCACTTAAATTTCAAGGCCGGACACAGCATTCTTAGGAATTTAAAGACAATACCCTTTCTTTCAAAGGCCATAAAAACATGTATACAGCTGTACAAGGAGTTTCCTGATCCAGAGGCAAAAGGGTGTCAGATATTCCTATAACAATTCAGGATGGCGTGGCCTGGAAAGTAATGCACAAGATGAAACTGTGGCCTGTTAAAAAAAAAGCAGAAAAAACTGATCCAATTTCCCTTTCTCTGTGGAAAAATAGACGTGGCCTCTTGTTTTGAAACCATATTTCCCTCAAAAACACTCTGAAAACTAAACAAAATTGACAGTGTTGGATTTATTGTCTTCTGCTCTTTTGTCTTCGGCTGCCACTGTTTGTGCCTTTGCCATGGTAACGGCAAGGTTATTTATCTTTACAGCCCTTTTACAATAACGTCCCTTTCCTGACCAAACAACAGAGGAAATATCAGGTCAAGCCTCTTCCCCTTTCTAATGATCAGGTCAATTCAGCCTCAGTATTTCAGACGGCTCGTGCACATTCACACGTGTGCCCACACGCAGTCTAGCTTTTGATGTGAAATGTACAGTTTGTGATTAAGATTTCCGTCTTGTTAGTGTGTGAATGTTTTTTTTTAGACCTTGTTTTTAAATGGTAAAGGAAAAGGGAGGCGATGGTTTTCCTATTTGTGCTCTGCATGTTGGAAAGCTCAAAAAGTGGCTTCAGGCAGAAACACTAGATGGAGACAGAGAAAACTGTCTGCCAGGTTTGCATTTCTAACAGAGAATATAATGTTTGAAACATTGGACAAAGAAAGAATTGAATATACTGTCTCTGTTTATTTGCAAATCTTCTTGAATTATTTTGGATTCAAACACAACATGTGTCTCAGGTTGTTCAGAAGCTACTGTTGTGCAGAAATTAGGAAAACGTAATGAATTTTACTTGCTCTGAGAGCTGTATTCTTCCTCTTCACAGGATAAATCTAATAATATACTTTTCACAGATAAAATGTGCTCAGTGTGCAGTCATCTGCGAACATTTTGCAAATCCTTGTGACTTGTGCATACTCCAGTATACTCTAGCTGTCGGGTGCTGTCCCCTGTCTTAGCACTGGGGAGACGAGCAATTACTCCTTTTAAGGAGCTGTTCTCATGAAAGTTGCCCAGAGTATATGCAGACTACTTTCCTCAATCCACATAAACAGTGCAGATAATAGAGGAAACTGACAATTTAGATGAGGAGGAATAGGCATAAAAGCATGAGGTGCATAGAAAGTGCATGTCACAATTAAATTACTTAATGGGTGGAAGTCCCACGATAGATCACATGAAATTTACATCAAGAGTCACTGTGATAAAGACTTTGTAAACTTACATTGAAATTCAATTAGAGTGTTGAATGCATAACCAAAGCCGTGAAAAATGAACTCATTGGGGGTCCCTTTTCATTACTGCCCTGAGGCAAAAGAGACCATTAATTTAATACATTCCATGTTTTTTCACATGAGCATTTTTAAGTTAGTGCACATTTCCGTCCTAATGTATCTAATACAAAGAGAGAGCCTGCCAAAGACTGCATTATACAAGCAGCAAAGAACCCCCCCACCCCCTCTCCAGTTGTTACCTTGAGTAGTCAGACCACTTTCAATCAGTCAAGCTTGAAAAACGACCTGGCCCTAAAAAAAACAAAACAACAAAAGAAGAAATTATGATATTGTTTTATTGATTCATAGTGCGGTGAATATTCCTGTACTGCAGGTGCCGCCCCTGGCACAGAGGTTCATACAACGGCGCTGACTTTGACTGTTAACAGTTAAACGCCACGTCTTAATTAAGATATTACTGTTTTATCTCAGAACAGTGGATCTGCACCCTTCAGTCAACCACAAAGCCAAAACAAAACAGGGACCCCTTCAGATGTCCCACCCTTAAGAGGAGTGCTAATTAAAAGACTATTTCATTAACTGTTCCGGATTGGTAAATATAAGTTTACAAGGGGTCAATAGACTTTACAACGCATAATGATTTAGAATATAATTACTGTGTAAAGGGAGCCATGAAAATACCTTCAAAATAAAGCCGATTTGTTTGTCGTTCCAACAATGACCCACCATGTCAGTCTTGGTTAACAGAGTTCAGAGGGCAGGTCCTGTTAGCTGTTATCAACTTGATGCACCAACAGTTTATCAACCTCCTTTGCACCTTTATATGGCACACATGGCTGCCATTTGGTGAGCGGCTGGGGAGCCACAATGCACCACAGGCTCTAATACTTTAGCTCAGTCTTGTTGCAGACAGGTGAGGTAATTACAAGCTAGTTGATATTATCTATAAGATGAAGCTGAAAATGCTCAAACATCTTTTTAAATATCCTTTCCTTCTCATTCCTCACATTGCAGGAGTGAACAGGGTTTAACTTTCCAGCACTTCTTTAATTGCTTGTTTTCATGCTGAGGGAGAAAAATCATACGCGGATTTTCACATTCAAATGAGTTTGAATTGTATATGCTATAGTGTCAACTCTTGACTCTTTATTTTTACTTCTTTTGTTTTTCCAGTCCTGTGCACACGGGCTGCTAATGAAATCAGCTCTCAGAACAATGCCTCATATAGTCAACAATGCCTTTAATGAGTGGATACAAACAGCAGTGCTGCATGTGAGAAGTCATAAACACATATTTTTTTTTTAGGATAAAGATGAGAGTGACACTGGAGTCAGTCTGGGCGAGTCCATGTGAAGCAGGGAAAAAAACATGTATTATTCATTGAAAAACCGTGAATGTTAGTGCTTCTTTTCCTTGTTTCCGCACGCATTTTTCCATTTGTCTTGTGATGCTAAATTTTTAACGTTTTCCCCACATCGCATTGATGTTGCATATAATTAGTGACTTTGCAGCAAAATCACTTCTGACACCACTGTGTTCGCAAATTAGAATACTTCAGATAGGGGGAAATTCAGCTGGGAGAATGGGGCTGGGAGAAGTATGAGAGTAGTTTAAATATTATATGCACTGCCCCGGAAAAGTGACAAAATCATTTGAATTAACAGAAAAGATGCGAAAGCTAATTGAAAACTCTTGGTTTATTTATATACGTTTAGAAAGCTCATCATGTTTTCAAGCGCAGGATGTGCCCTCCACAAACAAGGCACCATATACGATGCAGAAAAAGAGCAGGAAACGCTGAAGTGCATATTTGATTTATTTATTTTCACCCAGACGGATACTCAGAGCTTTATACAGATTTTGCCATTTGGAGGTTGAAATAATGGATGGGGCGCTCATCCATTTTTAATTCCTCCATGTTGTGTGAAGGGTAAACATGCTGTTTGAGATGTCTTTTCTCTGCTGAACTGTGTTTTCTCATTATGAGACTGTGTATTGGGAGCAAAAACTAGTCACGAAAGTGCTTAAAGTGTATTGCAACAAGTCATTGAGGGTGCCTTTCCAATAATGCGTATTCCCAAAAGCCACACATTTCTGAAGAGAAAAAACCCAGCTTCTATAGGGGCTCTTTGTCACACTATGCTGTATATATGCGTACTAATTCAATGATGGTTGTGTTTTCCTTTGATTAAATTGTAGTGTTCAGTGATCTACGGACAGGGATCTTTGTTGACAGACCTTCCACTCATGGGAAGTTACTCTGCGAGTAATACAGTGCAACAGCTCTCAGTTTGGACCCAGACACCAGCCCACAGATCCGCTGATAATTTGGAATCATTTTTAATAAGTCGTAATTACACAGAGGGTCTGATTGTGCTTTGCAGCCCTTGAAAATGAAATATGTTACATTGGGGCCTGATGGTAAAGGATATTGCTTGCCGTTCATACATAATTGAGCGATCTTGAATGTCAAACCAGTGGGAGAAAATGCAACAGAAGCAACAGTACACCTCACCACAAAACTACACAGCATCCTCTCCACTCTGAGCCAGCTAGCAGAGAGGAACATGTGTTATGTGGTGTACCAAAGTGCCCGAAGGAGGTGTACATTAACAGGTTTTATATTCAAGAGTGCTTTCCCAAACTGCTGCTCTTTAAGTAACTACTCCCCCCCCACCCCATGGATCTTAAACAGAAGAAAGCAACCTTTTTAGGAGAAAACCATGTGTTTTACCTTCAATTGCTTGTTAGATTAGCTGAAAAAAGAGTATATTTTTGCATTTAAATTAAAAGGGAAGCTTAGAGGATGAGCGATGTCAATGTCTGTCGCCTTTTTCTTCCGGTCTCTTTCTCCCTGATCGAGGGTGGAGGTCTGGCAGGATGAAGAGAGTTGTCTATAAGCAGATAACCTGACTATGAAATACACAAGCTCGGGGATGGAAGCTTTTTATTTCCTCCTCCTCTTTACAGATAAATGACTTGCTGTCTCCTGAGCAAAGAGCCATCTTTATATTTTTGACGTTTTCGTGTTTAATGTGTTGTATATTTCACACGGCCCGTCTTAATGCGATGCCTTTTTGCATTTTCTTTTAAAGCTCACATTCAGTTATTGATGCCCTGCCTCTAGTACATTATGCATTATTTGTTAGTAAGTACCATTTTTGCATATTGACCGTAACAAGAAAATGCATGTATGGAAATTCTAATATAAATTGACTTATATGTATAGGCTTAGACTCTGCTCACTAAGCTCTTCTGCAAATAATATATAGTTCTTCGTGCCACTAATCCTGAGGGGCAGTCTTAAAGACTGCCGGCTCGAAGGAGAGAAAAAAATCAACCTGGGCCTTTAGCTTTTAAAGACTTTTATCTTATATTACAGGAATGACAGACTGTGCCTCTTTCTAAGGCTTTTATGCTTTGTTTCAAGAGGGGGAAGAGAGATGCACGAGGAGACGAAGGGTGATATTGATAAGGATGGAAGGTGCAGAGGAGTGTACTCCAGTGTAATGCAGCTTTATGATGCCCTTTTTCATTTAGCATGAATGGTTTTTATGATTTCATTTCTTGGGTGAACAGGGATGAAAGAGGACTGAGGGGTTGAAACAGACAGAGGACACATCGGAGCCATTGAAAAACACTTTGCCGTCTTCGTCGCCAACACAATGAAACCCTTTCACTCAAAATGTCTCGACTAACCTCAGTCATTGAACGTCTAAAGTAGATATTCAGGCAGAAATGTGAATGAACTTGGCTGTGAACTGAATGTGTTTCCCTCCAAGCAGCTGTATGAAGTTTTCACCCCTCATTAACAATTTGCACATTTGGGTTAAGCTATTACCTTATTATCAGATTTTATTTGTCTCGGATCTCTGTTGAAAATCTATTTAACACACTGAGCTCTTTTTCTCACTCTTTAATGTCATTTTTCCTCCTGAGGACTATTTCTTCTTCTATTTCTAGATTTTAATGGATCTTAACAGCATTTGAAGGTATAATATAATGTGCACTCACATAATATATGTTTCCAATCCCTTTTAATATAAATCATCACCTTTCTGTCATCTCAGTAAATGCCAAAAACACAAAAGATGCAATCTGTGGCCGCTTTAACCTGAGCTACAAAACATCTTTTATCCTTTATATTTTCACATACAGTAACAAGAGGGTAGTTATTTCCATGTTATTTTCTTTTTATTTTATCCAACCGAGACATGATGTTGTCTTTGTTAGCCGGTAAAACAAGATAAATACAGTCAAATCTATTGTGATGATTCCCAGAGGAAGTGGAAGAAGTGTTCAGAGCCTTTACTTTAATAAAAGCATCAATACCACACTGTGAAAATACTCCATTGACAGAGAATTGACAGAATCAGGGAAGAAAAAGTATCAACATATTCTGGAGAAATTCATGACTTCTATTAAAACTGGCTGATCAAAATCATCTCACCGCAATGATATATTTGACTTTTTTAAAGAGAATAAGACTTTGAGGACTCCATTATGGAGACAAGATGAAGAAGATTTTTTACAGTAGAAGTGTAGCACAGTGTAAAGTAGCAGAAAATAGAAATACTCAAGTAAAGTACCTCAAAAGTACAAATGCATGAGGGAATGCACTTTACTTTCCACCACTGTTGATTCCTGAGAAAAATGTAATTTGTATAAGTCGAGATAAACGGGTGCATCCACTTCAGTGAAGCCGGTTCCTCTCTTACTTTAAACTCCAACTTATTTCTTCACTATCCCTATTTGTATTTCTGTTTCCTTCATCTGTCCGTATAATGCTCACTCGGATAACTCAGTGGGAAGCTTTGTTCTTTACTGTAGACACAGATCTGCAGAGCGTGTTGGAGTTTCCTTTTCCTCGACACATGTTTGCCAGAGCTTTGTGTTAGCTCTGTAGTGGAGATCCGTTAAAAAAAAACAGGACATGAAGTTTTTACGGGCAGGTCATGTTTCTGATTCTTTTGTGTGTTTCACATACGTCAATAGACTTATTTCTAATGTGGATATGTTGGAGGTCACATATAGTATTAGGGCTTATCTCCTATATTCAAAAGTAATACAATGTATTTTATTTCTCTCCGTAAAGGTTGGTGAAACTTCATACAAACTTGAAACATTAGATACATGATGTGGCTCAGGAGACATTACGCTGATTGATGCACACTTACATCTTTATCCACCTCATCCAATGGCATTGAGTTTAAGCAGAGCAGCTGATATGTTTCTAAATAGGGAAATAAGGAAAATGTAATACTGTAGCTGTACTCTGCATCTGATAAACTCGTATTAAGCCTTTAACTCTGGATGTGAGCCGAGCTCGACGTTGAAACAGAGACCTGAAAAGGTTTGTAAAACATATTAGAGGAATGCTTTGGATGGACGACTTCCTTGATCCTTACTTACTCGTCTCCGCTCTGTGATCCCGATACCGATACTAGCGTTTAAAGCATCCACTTCCTAGGCACAGGGCATGATTTTTCTGTCTCTCAATAAGGTTTTGTGGTTTTATCCTCTGTGTCTAAGGCACATAAAGGCTTTATAAGGGTGCTTACAGACAGACTCGAGCAGAATCAGGCTTTTTGAATCTGTTTAAATGATTTTAAAGGCGGGGCAGAAGGCTATGATTCTCTGATTTATTGCTTCCCCCCTCTTAGTTCAGATTGATGTTTTGCTTTTCCATGCCTTCCTGCTTTTATGGCATCATCTTGTGTCCAGAGATGTGGCTCCTCCAATAAAGAGCCTTTTAACTTTGCTCACGTTTCCATAAAAAACAAAAGGATGAGAAACTGTTTTAAAAACTTATGGAAATTAATTATATTTTAACAGTATTCCTGCGCACAAAGCGTGTGTGATATGAATGAGAAACTTTGCGATTCCCGTGCTCTCAGTGACACAATATAAAAAGAAAAGACATTGATATTTTATTGCTGGCAGTATATTTATAATTCTCCTTGAGGCTTTCAGCAAGGGACAGCCAATCACATGTTATTTTATGCTGCTGTATTAAGACTCATGCAACAAGAAAATCCTCTGAACCACAGCGTCCTCATGTCATAAGTGTCACATTGGGCTGTTGTCTAAACAAAGACATGGCCTGGAAACAAGAGGGAGTTAGGGGGACAGGTTAGGCACAACGAGAGACATCCATTTTAATTAAATGTTACACAGTCCCACTCCCAGGCCTTAATACAAGTAGGCTTACTGCAAAGATCTCATTTAGGACAAACAAGATGACTGCATCTTTCTCTAACTATCACCCACAGCGGAGCAGCGCCCTGTGATGCAGGCCTGTAAAATGACTGATGTTTGTAAAAAGCGACATTTCTGCCCAGTAAGCACTTCTACAGGGACGCTCCTGAGTTTTTATGTGCGGGTTCATAAACTCCCAGACTAATGCACCCTGACACACTGTTTTGATATCATTACAGCATTATACTCATCCTTTTTTGAGTGAAAAAACGCAAGTACTTAGAAAGTCGAAATTCATAAATAAATTTATGTCAAACTGCACTTAATATTGATTTTGTTAGTGTACAGATTCAATAATAAGGTACCGAGTGCATGAATATTTAAATATAATCTTCATTTCTGCATCTCCTAATGGCCTTTTCTCCTCTACACTCAATTTAAACACAATTTGGAAACTATAATGTATTGAAAATGACTGGAATTCAGCAATAAATCATTGCTGGGATACTGTGGGCCTTTTATAAGATAGTCCAAAATTAGTCTCCAGGGGGATCCGCACAATTAGATTTCTGTTTTTTAAACTTAGCAATTATCATTCCAACTATCGTTTCACCAGAAAGTGTTGTCTACTCTTTTCCAATTTCCATGCAGAAATGGAGACGAGCCTAAATGGACTGGAGGCTAACCAGAGACGTCAAAGGTCAAATTACAGGCAGTGAAGTACAACCTCAGCACACCACAGAGCATGCAAATGATTCCCACAATGTTACTTTGTTTTTTACTGTTTGCTGGAAACTCAGCAACCTGCATAAAGTCAGTTATTGTTAACAGCTAATGGATAAAAGTAAAAGAAGAAGAGTGATGCGTGGTTCAAGGCAGCAGTCCAAGCTAGCGTAAATGAATGAACAAAACCCTCTAATAGGCATGTGGAGCCACAGCGTGCAATCCATATGATGGCTATCAATAATTCATTCTTGGCTTTGGCCTTTTGGGAGACATTAAGGTAATATGAAGAGCAGTCAGGCCAAATGGTTTGCAAATCCTTTTTAAGCAGCATACACGGTATCATTTACCTGATTTCTGCACAAGTAGCAACATTATAGTGAGTCTAACTGTTTTAGATAAGCACAATCAAAGACACTAATGTTTCATTTTATTTGAAAGGTTAGCAAGAGGATAGCAATATCAAAACAATTCCATTTTGCTCATATTGCTTACTTCTTTTTTTTTTTTTTATTGGTGTAATGTGATAAAGCATAAAAGGTGTCATTAAAAATAACAGAGAAGAAATAGAAACAAAGTATTTGCAGGAGCACACAAAGAATTGAGAAGAATAAGGAAAAAAAATCACACGGAGGATTTTGGTATAAAAGCAATTTACAGCTCATATGGACTTCACACTCTGCCATATTGACAGCTGCTAATAGTTTGTTGTTGGAACTTCCTCTGTAAGCATCATCGCCCTGGCCCATGTGGTTATGGTTCCTAAATCAATCAGAAAAAGCACCGCCTCAGCATTAATAATTGGCTTTTCAGAGACATTTGGAAGGCCATATGGATGTGATTTGTTTTGGAGCAACAGGCTTCCATTCACACACAAACACACAGACGGTCAATTGATCTCATATGATAAAAGTTAACTGAGGATTAGCAGACTTTAAACGTCAGCCGAGCGGAAGGACTTTCCTGAAAATGCGGAGGACTCCACCTTGATTTTCCCTGCATGTGGACGGAGTACAGTATAGACTGAAAGCAGTTTGACTCCTCAGCTCAGTGATTAGTCCACACACACCATATTATGTAAAGGTGGCCGGGCAGTGGCGGCTAATGGCCTCCCTGTCTCTATAAGTTATGGATGTAGCCTTTTGTGCTGCAGGGTCGCACATAAAGGCCCCTCTTTTTAATTCGCAGTCACCCATGGTCAGGCTAAATGGCTGACAGTGGAATTGGAGGCCCACGTTTATTCCTGTACACACACACTTTGTTTAAAAAATGGCTATTGACACTGACAAAAGAGCTCGAGCGGCTTTTTCTGCTGTGTTTCTACAAGGTTAAATATCGGACTGAATGTAGTAGTTTTTGCTTGTGTATTAAAAATGTCTCCCTCTCAGAGATGAATTGGGGACATTTCCTGAAAATGTATTTCAGAATACGTAACAAAGAGCACATCTAAAAGTAAACTGATGTACTACGTCCTTGATACAGACAGTTAATGTACTTTTCACAACAAGCGAACCAGCGTTACCAGTTGAGACTGTATTTCTCTGTTATTTATGTTTTCATTTGCGTTCACCCCTTGAAATTAAAGACTTTGCAATAAACTTTATGATTGCTTGTGCAAACTACAGGGAGATTGAAAAGATATCTTCAGGAAATGCGAAAGAGTTTTTGTTTGATGGAGAAAAAGGAGACATTTCTTTTATAGTTTTTCCACACAAAACCATGCTAATAAAGTAGCAGAATCTGGGCAGTGTAACATAAATGTGCCATGCAGTGTGTTACTACATGTACACCTGGCAACCGCTGTTAGTAATATTTCTAATTCAGGCTTCATAACATAAAAGCCATAAAAGCTTGGCCTGGCAGCCTTTCATGTTAATTGTGTCTGTGCTTTAAACAAAGCTTGTTTTTGCAGCCTAACACTGATTACAAAGTGTTGCAGAATCCTGATCTGTGCATTTCTGAGCAGCACTTCATTTTTTTTTTTCCTTGAGTAGATTATTAAAAATTGATCATTCTTTGTAATAGCTTCATTTCTGTCGGTTTTCATATTTTAATCCTGTTTTAAGAAAAACACGATGCATTAATCAAACATGACAGAACGTACTCTTAATGTAATCATGCAGGGGAATATGAATTGCAAATGCCTCACCATCACCACCCCTCCTCCTCCATCCCACATGTACTTCCATTAATGTTACAAAATAAAATAATCATGACCATTTTAAATAGAAATCAACTACATGGAATGCGACGGACTATTTGGGTTTGTGTGAAATGGCGAAAATGCAGAGGCTTTACATTAAAAGCGAGCAGCGTAATGCTGTGAACAAGCACTGGTGCATTGGGACGGCGTCTCAAGACAAATGTGAGACGACGCACGCTTCGCCAGGCCCCATTTCCTCCCTGATCGAGATGGAACACAAGTTTTCTGTGTCAAGAACAAAGATTCTTCTTAGCTGAGATGATTCTTGACTAATGGTACATCATCACTCCCCTCACTGTCCTCGTTGAATAGATTGACATGTTGTGCCCTGGAGTGCACTGCGGAGATTTCATGTCTCTCCACTCATAATGGATGTTTAAGAAATTAAAGATTAGGACATAAAAAAAAGAATGAAAAAGCCTTCAACAACTGCAAAAACAACTGGTGCCTTTGCTTTCCTGAGAGCTGGAAATTAGTGCACTGATGACATCCTGCAATTAATGTAATACATTATGAACGAGCAGGCGCCACTATAGATTGCATTTATGGACAAAAATATCTCATCAGCGTTTAGACGTTTTCCTTAAAGAGAGTGGGACAGAGCATTCCAGAGACATTCGCTTGAAATGGAGAGGCACCTTTCAAAACAAGTCAATATCCAGCACAGAAGAAAGAGGTCCTAATTAGATTCATTTGCCTCTTGGATCAATGTTTTCCTAGGGATGTGAGTTATAAAGTCAGAGTGGAGCATAAATAATCAAAAACAAATAAAGATGTGTGTTTGGAGAAATATGGCTGATAGTGCTCATAAAATCCTACCCCAGCATGCAAAAGCAGAATGAATATTTAAAGATGGGAAGGCAAGAAAATAGCTCAGGAGGAAGAAAAAAAAAAAGTCAGTTTCTAAAAAGGTCTGACCTTGGCCAGCAGAGTGGAGGAATCCTTTAGAGGGTACCTTGGCCATACTTAGTGAAAAGTAGATAATTTGTTAATGTCACGCACTTGTTGGAAATGGCAGATAAATGGATTTCAGCCATTATTTTCCAGCCTAAGTGAAGTGAAGGAGGAAACGTTGCGGAGAGGACAAACCCAGTTATGACTGATAAGTGTCTAAAAGCTAATGAAGGCTGGCTAGGCCAAGGTCAATGGCTGCTAGTGAGATGCTATGTGCTGCTCCGTTGTCCTGCCGCTTAAATATAGAGGAAATATACATTGAGCTTTTAACACCTTGAAACATAGGAGAGACTGGTATATGAAATATGGGCATGTAATGGCTTTTTAATGACGGCCTCCCAGCCCACTATTCTGGCCTGAGATTGGAAATCGGAGGTGAACCTTGATATCACTACGCTAAGTGCTTGTAATGCACCGTAACTTCTGGCCATCCTGTTGAGTGAGACAGTTCAGGCCAGGAGATAAATGCCCCACACTGGACAGGGCTTCTGCTAGCATGAGGACACTGCACTCCCTGTGATCCCAGCCAGAGTTAATCTGTAGTTCAAAACAGTGACGCCGGAGTAAGCACTGCTTTGTGGGTCAAAAGATGTCCAGACTTCCTGATAAAACTGTGCTAAATTAGATTGAAAAGTGAATCTTTTCCGGTTTTCAAACATGTAGTTAGGTTCTGCTTCACATTGAAATGTAGTAAATGGTTTGTAACCTAGACAACTATTAAAACTGTGCACTTTTCAACAAAATGTGGCTCGATTTTACCCTTAATGTCTCGGTGACTTTTGACCAGCAAATCATCCAATCCATTCTTACTGGGAAAACCTAGCTGGCTCTACATATGAGGGGGAAAACTGACATCTGACAATGTTTGCCGCTGATTTAAAGATCCAATCCAGACATGTGACGATACAGCTTTAATAAAACATTTGTTCCACTGTGTCCAAAAAAAAATTCAATAAACACTTAAAAGCTCATTTATTCCGTCTTCGTCTTTGAAAAATTGATCATTCATAAATCTTCAAATGTGTTTTGTTTCAAATGTTTTTGTTCTGGTTTCTCCATTGCACTTGCGCAATTTGTATCATTTAGTTAGTCAGGAACTTTATTCACAACACAGTAGTAAAAACAACACAATAAATGAACACAGACATTGACACGTAGCATCAACAAACAGCAGGATTTTAAAAGTCCGATACAGTTTTAAAAACGATGGAATGATTCATTAATAATGAATCATAATTTGGATCATGTTGGGCTTCTACACTACTTGTGATTTTACAAAGTCTTACATGCATGTATCAAACGACAGCAGAGGATTGTGAATGAATGCAGAAATACATTAAACTGCACAGTGAAAGCCAAACATCCGATGGAAGGAACAATAAGAAAAACACATTTTAGAGTTGAATGGGTCTTAAATGTTCATCACTAATGGAGAAAAGACATTTTTCTCGTCCTTTGAGCAGTGCTTTCACAGAGATTTAAGGAGGCAAAGAGAGAGTGTAGGTCACTTTAAATGCTTCTACTACAGTTTGGGTATAAACTGACCCTTGGCTGGACTCTTAGTTTTGACTCCTATAATCCAATCAGCTGGGTGAATAATTACAAAATAATAACACCGGTGCAACATCATCTTGGCTCCATCCAGTAGAGTGGCTTCCCTTCCGCCACTTGTGTGCTTAATGTCCTCTAAAGACCCATATTACACCCCAATTAGATGGCACTCTTGTTTCCTTACATCAAGGGCTTGACTCTACTGGCTTGTCACCCTCCCTTGGCCTAATCAATTTCATTACTCCAGTTACAGCCCCAGCCCCGGGAAAGCTGTGCCCTTAAACTTCAGCTCCTGCTTCAATCGATCAATAGCCTGCGTCCCTGCCAAGGTTCCATTTAAAGTTCATTTATTTCAAGCCATCATATAAAACAAGACAGAGCATCGATGCAGCCCCACTTTGTTTTATTTGACTGAGGATTTCCACCATGACACTCAAATCCACTCCGGTTTACTCCCAAAGCTGTTCTGGGAACAGGCAGCACCAGGTAGGATCACAATACGACCGGCTGAGTCGCACGTGCACTTCTGCTCTATGTGTTGCTATACAGTAAAGAAGATGATTTACTTCTCATTACGGTATCCCAAAGCTGCAAGCTGAACATAAATTAACAGTTTTCTATATGCTAAACACGGCATATCACGCATGTTCAAAACTTGTGTTTTTCTCCCCTCGGAACAAAAAAAACAATCTAAAGCTTCCTTTTGCCTCAGGATACAAACACTGAGCAACATGAATACACTCTTAAAGTGTAAGTGAGTTTCTGTGAATAATCACACATGTACAATTTCACCTTCCGCACTGTTCCTTCTTCACAGTTTTCCGTGGATCCCGCAAGTGTAACATCCTATATTATCACCAGTTAATTAATGTCAATGATTAATGAAATATAGCTAGGTCTGTCTCCTCCATTACATATTTTATTTGTGAAGTCTATAGAGATGCCAAGCTTTGGTGCGCAATTATATACAGAATTAAGATCCTTAAATATTCATAAGGGTTATATAGAAGATGATCATGATTGTGAAAGCCTGCATCTTCAGCCCTTCATTAACCAGACAACTTCATTATCATTCACAGCTTGACAAATCAGTGGCATGGTTTTGGAAATCTAATGAACATAATTTGCTTTGGATATTGTGAATGAGGTCCCAATTTACATGAAAGTGGCCCCCAACATTGATTGAAGTGGTGTGTTTTACTTATTTTGCTACTGGGAATGTGTTGCAATGTGCTACTGTATTTCTCAGCACACAGTGCAGAAAGATTATTAGTTTGGTCCAGAAATTAACTTGGAACTTCAAATGAGCAATTTCAAAACAAAACAAATCAGGATCTGAAGTTGCATGACAGGTGTCAGGGTAACACTGGAGTGACTCTTCAGAGTTTGTTGATTTGTGCCCGTGGTGAGTCAAAGCTGACGGGTCACCAGAGCCAGACTCCTCAGACGTCCAGTCACGGCTGCATGAGAGTGACTTCACGACCTGTCAGAGGACATTTCCACGCAACTTTTTTCTGCTTAACTTTCTGTAGTCGCAGCCGCCATGAACAGCTTATTATAATAATAAGTAATAATTAATAATTCCAAATTGTGTATGTTGATATAAGTGGACAGAACTGGACACAAATGGAGATTCAAACCTTTTATGGACAATTAAATCAGTTTTTATCTCTCTTTAAAAAAAAAAAAGAAAATTAAAATCAGGTATGTATTACAGTTTATTTCTTGTATCACGCAAAGAAAATGACCTTTTTAATTTACATATATTTTAAGTATAGTTTGAAAAAAAAAAATGTAACGGCTCAAAACTTATTGAACGGAAACCTTAAATACTTTCACCAGGCATAGACGGTAAACAAATGCAAAGCCATATAAACGCCTGAATCGTCACTCGTGTATGTACACACACAGCCCCTAATATAACCTTGGGCCCCCGTAAATCTCTGAAGTGAATGTCTAAACCTTCCCTTAATGTACAGTACAAGATTAGGGGAAAAGCCCTTAAATTACATTATTAAAACTCTTAATCATCAAGTGGCAATAGACAAGTTTTTTGCAGTAAATGTTGATTGCACAATGTAATGACTATAAAATAATGACACCATCTGCGTTCAGATTGGTTCCCTTTAAAGCCTCGCTTTAACTATGCAATTCTGTCTGCCACCTGGGAAAAAGAAGACTCGATTTACGACACAAAGGAAGTCAACCATTGCGCAGCCACAACAGGAAGAGGATGGCGCTTTTGTTTTGGAAACGGCAGACAGTGTAACAATGGAGGTAACCATGGAAAACAAAATGCAGTGTGTCCTGTCAGTGTTTTTGGTAGCTTTCAGGAAAACGAAAAGCGATGCGGTTGTCTTTGCGACAGCGGCGCAAACAATAATACCACATGGAAACGCAAGGGGGGAAAAGTTGTAAAGTTTTCTGTTTCCACTTTAACGTTAGAGCAAGTTAAGGAGCATCCGCAACATTAAGGGCTTTTCTTTGGTTTCTTGAGGATTGAATTCTTTTTTTTTTCTTTGCTTAAAAGTGCTTATTTTGTGCACATTTTGCCTTCTGCTTAATATGAAAAGTTATTAAATAAGCATTAAATTAAAGGGCACTGTGTGAAAAATTTCAGAGATGACCTCAGACTCCATGGGATTTTAATAATAACTCACTCAGTTTTAAGAGCGATGTTTCATGTTGACCTGAGTGGCTCTGACAGAGTTACACTGTGGTCTTTTAGAGCGCCACTTTGATGGAGCAGGCTTGATTCAGTAGCGCATTTGGGTTTCAACCAAAAGAAAAAAAAAAAAAAAAGGAAAAAAGAGCATCTTTTGGTACAATGAGCATGTCAGCTTTGCCACACATGGCAAACCCACTGCAGTAGGGCTTGGCAGGGAGAGGCCCGTCTCTGGGAGTGATTTCTTCCAAAGCTGGCCCGAATGAAAGCATCTTGTTTTAATCAGGGATTCTGGCTGCGATAGCTGCAGTGGGAGCTGTGAGGACTTGGCAGTCGGTTGCACTGCAGACTGTGGCACTCGTACAAAATACACAAATATTTCCACAGTAATTATGTGTCAAGTTAAACAAGCAATTGAGGGCTCGGGCTGAATGTGTTGGGAGGGAGTACTAAGCGAAAGAGCACGGTGTGTTACTTGGATGCAGGGGATTGAGTGAGACCCCCAACAAGACAAATTAGGCCATCAGACTTTGATAGGCTGTAGGATATTTTTTTGGCTCCGGTAAATGCAACAGACCACATTGTAATTTTCAATAGTCAGTGGATTGAGCAATATCATGTGGTGTTGCCACGTCTCGTTCCAATGGAGGAAGGCGCTCTCAGTTCACAAGATACAGTTTAAAGACTGGGTGGATGGCCAAAGGGACTAAGTAATAGTGAGATCAGTGACTTGTGCTTTTTTGTGGTTCCTGGTTTATATAGGCACATTTGTAAATCTACATTGGCACCAGTACTTGAAAATGAAACATGATCGCTGTCTAACGTTATGGTTCAACTAAAGCAGCTGGAAAGGGTACTATACAATTGTGATGTGGTTTTGTTTTTGGTAGAATTTTTTGCATCGGCTCAAACACGAGTAAAAGTCGTCGCACCTCTGTCATGGCTGCACAATCCTGCTGCTGTTTGATAACAGAGAATGCTTTTTATGTGCATGCTGGATCCAATGTGCTTCAAAGTGTGACGAGATAGACCATCATGGGATACTTATTATAAAAAAAAAAAGAAGCTTTAAAAAATATTTGGAAGAATTCTAAAATCCACCCACTACACATTGAATTAAAGAATTATAGAAAAGTGTACAGGCAATAATATACTTCTGCTGAGAAGAAGAAAAATAGAGTCAAATAAAATAAAGAAATAAAGAGAAAAATGTTTTTTTCTTAACAATTTCCTGGGTCTGCACCAAAAACTGCTCACTAGTTTCTTTACCTTACGTAACGTAACTTATAAAACCCCAAATTTAACGTACATACATTTTTGAGACGTCCTGCTAACGATGAAAACGAACGCGGGCTACCAGTACTGTTATCCACACTGTAGCTACAGTTGTCTTTGTCGACGTACAACAGACCAGATTTGAGTCCATGGAGGGAGCAGCGAATCTAAAAGTCAGCCAAAGAGTCATCTCACCTGACTGAGAAAGTCTTTCACAGCCACTCTGTCGCACTAACTTCCCTGTGACCTTCCGACATGAAGAAACTCTCCACACACTGAGTATCATAGCACCTGATTTAAAAGCTGGCTGATCTCGACAGGAAACCAAACACTTGCCATTCAGCAAAAAGAAAATCCCCCTCTTCACAAACAGACTCATCCCAGTGCCATTCAAAAGAGGCTTACGAGGTATTAGGAGGCTGAAAATGTGGCATTGCAGAGATTTCTCCTAATTGTCTTAAGAGCAGTAGTGAAAGAAGTATTCACGTTAGGACAGCAACTAATCATTATTGATATTGTTCATTAATCTGTGAAAATAGTGATCACACATTTTCCAGAGGCTAAGGTGATGTCTTTAAAACAAACAAATAAAGATATTCACTTGGCCATGATATTAAAAAGAAAATTGGAATGTACATTTTTATGAATAATTGATCCATTACCAAAATAGTTTTTCATTAATTCTCAGTGGACCAATTAATAGATTAATGGATTTATCATTTCATCCCTAATTCACATTCTTTATTTAGATAAAGTAGCAATATCCCAGTCTGAGAAAATACGATAGAACTTTTAGGATTCACAAGTTAACAGTCAAAAGTAAACATAGTCATTGTGATGAAGGGTCCCTAGTGTTAAATTATAGGCCTACCACATGCATTAAAGTGTGGTACTTGTTACTGTAGCTAATCAATAAGGTACATTCTGAATCAGAGATAATTAAAGGGAGGTTGTCTCTCTAATGTGTGGATTATGTTATGCTTTCAATCAGTCTTCTACAGATTGAGAAAAACATCTCTAATTTAAAAAGAAATTGTGAAAAATGTGCGACTGCATGCCTCTTTTACATAATATAGTTTCTAAAAAGCTGACCACATTAGTATGTTATGTACTTATACTATGTCAAATCTGAATCTGCTAAGTACATAAATGCAAGTACGCAAAGATAAATGTAGAGTAAAGGAAAAAAATCACCTCCGAAATGTAGTTGAGAAAAACTAGAAAGTCAAAACAGGACTTCAGTGCAGCACCCACCTCTGCTCAAGTAGCCCGCATGCAGCTCTTTTTGTGGGCCACAGTCAAACACATAGCACCTACATATAATAAGTATTAATAACAACAAAATCTCAGCATCTCAGGCCTCGCTGTACTGCATGTCTGAGCTCTGAGCTCTCACAGCAGTATGGCTATGACACTCTCATTACACCCAATCCAATATAAGCCCCCTCATTTCTCTCCTTACTGTATGGAACCAGCATGCAGAAGTGACACCACCTCTCTGAAAGAATATGCTCATTAGCAAAACCAGCTAACAGTAGATCTCCCCATGTCTATTAGTGTTACATTTACCTCTGGCATGACAGTGATTCATCACAAATATTAGCTTTGACTGGAAACCTGTCTCTGTACACTTCGACTGCTGCTGTGACAACCATTAAATCACCTGCCACAGTGCAGCCACTTTACTGATGCCACTGTTGATGCCTGGCTGACCCTTCTGGCCCTAACATACTTCTGTTTTATGTCACATACAGTTCAGGGCCAGACAAACCTTCTTTGTGACTGTTTTGAAATTAAATTCTTTACCATTTCCCCTGCAATTTAATGCAAGCAAACAGGAAGTGAAAATGACAAGTGAGCGTAGTGAGCGTGGATAGGGAGACGGGGAGAGTACACGAGAGATCGCTCTCAATCATCACATATCATATGGCGATGTTCTCTTTTCCACTGTGTGCCACTGTTCTCTGGTTTGAAAATTGTCATTTCCTGTGGTAGTTTCTCTTATTTACACCTTTCAGTTTTCTTCTCTTTCTCTCTGTTGCTTTCGTGAACTGGTGTGGGAATTGAGAAATAAAGTAAACAGTCGGCCTCAGATTCCATTTCTTATTTAAATGCTCACATTGTCTGCGCCAAAAACCATGATTTCCCTCCTCACTCTGCTCCACACAAAGCCCATCTTCCCAGGTGCCTGCTACAGATGGTGATAAAAGGTATTTGCTTTTTGAAGACGTTGTCTTGGGTTTTTGTGTAGATCCATTATTTAGGATATCCTTGGTTGGATGTTTATTGTTATGAATTTTGAGAAAACGACCTGGTTCCTGGTGTTGGTGTGAAGCATGGAGGAAAGGCCCCTGGATATTTCACCTCTGCAACTGTGCAAATTCAAAAGTTTTAATGAAAAGTGAGACAAGAATGAGAACAGTTTATTTGCAGCAGACCTGATGTTCTCATTCCTGCATCGCTGAGGCCCGGCAGCTTTTCATCATAACCAAACACTGCAGCTGCTTATTTATTTAACCAAAGACAGGGAATATATGATAAAATCATCTGGGATTTGGTTGGAAAATAACCTCACTTAATTTTTGGACACAGATGTAACCAGAATCAAATTGTCCTGGTGGCCTATTTGGCAAAGGTACTTACCATGCAGTTTGAATTCAGAGAAAGACCTTTGTCACATCATCTGTCTTCCATATTTCCTCTTTATCTTCGCTGTAAAGTTGCCAATAAAACAGAAATGCGCCCTCAATGTCTTTTAAAAAACAATTAAATAAACAAGGATGACATTCATGCCGCAAAACAGATTTTTTGTTAAGAGCCTTTGTTAGCAGGGGCCGCACAGACAGAGTGGCCAAGCGGGGCCAATAAGGGTTTATTTAGTGGGTGAGGCCCCTAACCAAAGTCTGAATTTAACACCCATTAAGCAGTGACTGTCAGAAAAATGTGTCTTTAGTGGATCATTTAACCAGTCACAGATTACACTGGCTGGTACATTTTTGAGGGATGACACCTTATTTTTCACATGAAATGGAATTAAAGGGACATTTCATTAAATATTTACAGAATATTTAATGGTAAATCTGGAAAATTCTAGTTTACCAGCCCCCAGAATGATTTGAGTGTCACATATTTAACTTATGTGACACTTCAAAGGACTCAAAATCATTTGTGCATAAATTACTAGTCTCCTCACACTCCCGGCACCTTATTCATCCCACTGCATGCTGTCGGCCCTGCATTGTTTTCAAATGAACCGAATCAATGCTAAAAAGCCTTAAACTATTCTTTCCGTTTTAAAATAAGAGCAATACCGAGAGAAGAAGTTGGTCAGGTGTTTGAGGAGCCAGGCAGGGGAGCTCTGGTACTGAGATGCGCCAGTGGGAGGCGCTTTAGCCGTGTTGTATTCAAAGTGTCGGTGTGCAGGATGGAGAGGCTTTCTCCTCAAAGTGAGAAAACTTTTGTGACATGCACTTCCATTATTATCTATTATTACATCAGAACCAAAATGTGACACATTCATAGATATTATTAAAATGTACCCTCGTCATTTAGGATGTAGGTGTCATAGAGGAGAATGACAGGAAATGACATTTTCATGAACATTGTGCGATACATTTATTATTGTTCGTGCTGCGCGGAAGTCGACTACATGGATTAACACACAGACTATAAATAAAGTTTTTTTTCTTTTTAATGCAGCATTTGTGTCCTTATGTGTGCACGCGGTACTATACATGAGTTGCTGCATCAGTGTCAAGCCTGGCAAAGAAAAGCTGCTGCGGGTCTATTGTTCAAAAGGTAAATAGTTTTAACATAAAGAAATAAAAAAAATAAAAAAACACATGGCCGAGAACAAATGATTTAAGATCCACACGCCCAAATAGTGTTGATCCAATTAATAAAGTCCGCGCAGCTGGTGACGGATGGGCTGAGGGTCAAGGTGCTGCTGTTTCTCACATTTCAGTTCATTTGCACAAAGACAATCAGGCGCCTCGACCCACAGCGAGTCAATAACGTTAATAACAAAGGACAGGAACCTCGTGCGACAACGCCTTGAAGTTGAGGATATTTCTCCGGATAAACTCGCAAATCTGAAGGAGCACACGGGCAGAAATGCAAAGAGCAGCCCGGTAGTGTAAAGAAAAAGGACCGAAAGGACACTCCCAGGACTCTTGTCATTTAGCTGTTTAGCTTTATCACAGGGGACCTGCTGCAAATAGCAGGGAGGAGAGAAAATAGCTCAATGCAAACGGTCTGCTCTCCTCTTGTTGGGTATTAAACACTTTATAGAAAATTAAACCTTTCAGAGGTAGCAGTAAAAGACCTGGGTGCATCTGTCTTTTCTCGGCTATACTAAGACATTGGTATCCAAACAATGCTGGGATAATGCATTTAAATACAAGTCCTATTATTTTTTATTGTTATTTTGCATTTTCTCATTCCCTGCTTCGCATCTTTGGCTACCAGATGTGTCTCCACATTGAAGAATTATTTCTCCTCCCGAGAGTCAAATAAATGCAATCAATATGAGTATTGCTCTCAGGCCTTGAAATATTACATTAATGTTCCATGTGGTGACATTTTAGCCGGAATTTTCAAATACATCATGAAGGCTCAAATTAATATTTATCAGCAAGAGGCTTTTATGCTTTGCAAAACAGTATTAGCGTGACTCCAATAATCTTGTCCTCTAAGCAGGGAAATGGTGTCTGTATGCAGGTTTAGTATTTGATGAGCCTACCAGATGTCTTATTTTTATCTAATTTCCGACCAAAATTAAAACAATAACAAAGCAAATATCTGGATTTTTTTTTTGTTGTTGCATGTTTAACAACAGCTCATATTCTGAGACTCATTTTTAAATATCTACATTTCATATACGTTTATTGCTTTTCTTTTATTCCCTGGAGGTGGTGAAAGTCAGACTCATTTGACTCAAGTAAGGAGGGTGGGGGTTCAGCATTGACATTATTATTTATTCAGGTATGTTAAACAATTTGTCCTTCCTATCTTTGCTGATCAGAGCAGAAAAGCCTAAGAAATTCAAAAAAGATCGATCTCTCAATATGTACTTGAACTCACCAGATAAAAACATGGAGCCACCAAACAGGGCACGGTGTGTTTATGCACACACATGCCTAATATTATAGTGTGCAGTGGGTTTTTTCACACCAACATGTGCACAAATCTTTGGCAAAGCTTTAGGAGCTTCATCCTGTCAATCTCGAAAAATTGTTATGCATCTGTGACCACGGGGAATAGCATTCTATCGTTTATAGATCTGTTTTAAATTATTCTTGTCATTGAGCCCCAAATTTATGCTACCATTGATCCAGCAAGGAAAATATGAAACGAATTGGGGTTGCTATTTGATGACCTGCAGGTCAAGGAGATTTTAACATTGGTATTATTGAGCGTGGCATCTGTCGTTTTTCACCTGGGCCACTGCCCTCTTCACTTTGCCTGCTCTCCACTGCCATAATGAAAACAAACAGCTTTTTATTCAGCGTGAAAGCTCCAAAAGTGACGCCTGCAAGGTGACAATTGTAGTTGCAAATCTGCAAAATACACTCAAGAATGAATCTCAGTTTATTTTTAACTTATTTATTACTGAGTAATGTAGTGCAGCGCCTTTACACCTTAAGTTGTATTTAACTGTATCCTCATGATTCAGTGATATAAAGCGTTCATTCATTCATTCATACATTTATTCAGTCATTAAATCATTCATTCATGTTATGCAGGGTATTTAGTTTTGATATTTATTGAAGAAATATAGTGCATAAGTCATACATAGTGATAGAATACATGCATTTGGTGTATTTATATCTTTTTTTGATTTTGCTATGTTAAGAAGTGAATGTAAAAACTGGAGTAATTCTAAATGCAGAATAGAGAATAAGCATTGCAGGACTTCAAACCTGTGTATGTGCACGTGTTCAGACCTGTACAGTATGCATTGTGCATCCACTATTCCTTATTAATACAACAGATTGTTGCTAAAGTTTCCATAGAGCAGGTTACACGACACAGTCCATGTGAACAGAGGATCCTGTACTATTCTTGAGCAGTCTTTTTTCAGTCAGATAGCCAGACTGTGGCAGAGCATCACCGCTCTGCCTCCGAGCTCCGAGCAGAATGAGCCAGGTGTTGTGGTAACAGACTTCCCCTGTGGCCCACTGATGAAGAACATCTGGAGTGCTTCTGTTCCGCCACTTCTTTCCTGTCCCCAATATGACCAGGCGATGTAGCTAACAGTGCGATGCATGTCGACACATGGCTCCAAGGTCCCTAGATAGGGTATGAGATGCTCCGATATTCATACCTGACAGGGCTGCCCCATTGACACGCTGTGCACTCTTTCCATATGTGTGGCTGCCGTAGGGTGAAAGGGTGCTGAGCCCAGTCGGAGAGTTTACTACTTTACTGCTCATGTAACTCTTTCAGGCCTGAAGGCTGAGAGACAGCAATGCAGAGATGTCTGACAAGGTAAACTGTGACATTTGGTCACCAAACTTCAAAGTGAATGACATTACAGAGTGGAAACTCGCTTAAAAGGAAATTATAGCTTTGTGTTTTTAAAAAAATACTTCACCAGCCGCTTCATTACTTGTATAATCTAATATAACAGCTCTGCCATGAATTCCACTTTTACGAAGCTTATCATTTATTTTTTTTGTTGACACGGTCAGAAAGGTAATAATTCTAGTTTATGTTTATTATTGAGGTCGCAGTGGGTGGTGGTGTTGTACTGGAATGCATTATATTGAAAGGTGTTTCTCATATTCGGCCCCTCTCATGTATGTAGACGGAGTGGCCAAAATATTACACACGTCTCTCACTATAATGCAGTCCAGTTCAACACCACTGCGAACTACAACCTCAATAATAAAAATGTAGTTAAATCAATCAATCAATTAAATAAATCAAAACGGAACATTATTATCTTTGTAAAGGCAGAATTTATGGCAGCGCTGTCGTATTGGATCACATAAGATTGTAAACGTGTATCTAATGAAGTCCCGGTGAGTGTGCAGTATGTAATGGCGCATTTTTTATATAACCGGCGGCCCTTTTTTGTACAATTCAGTATTTCTTCCCACAGGTAAGACTAAACACAAGACTCCTGAGAGGTTGTCTGCAGTAGTCACATTCTTCAGCTGTAATTAGATTGCACCCAACAAACACTATGGTAGCTTCACTTGCAGTGCTTTTAAAAGATTGTAACTTTATCCATTTTGACAACCTGCATTTACAACATGATTAATAGCTGAGAATAAAAGTCTAAAGCAAACAAAGTAATGCAATAACACAACTTTTCTTTTACAATGCTGCAGTCCAATCTGAGTACGTGGATCTTAAATCATCAGGAGAGTTCACTGGAGCTGCCAGGTGAGCTTGTGCGTTTGAAATGCAGCAGCAGATTCAGCTGAACACCTGCAGTACGGGAGAAAATCTCACATTTGAATTTTGTCAATTAGACAAATCAAATTATTCTTTTGAAATACTGATTAAAAAAGTATATCTAATCCAGGGTTTTAGTTCACAGCAATGGCCTGGAGGTATTTATATTTGTGGCAACTATTTGTCCTTGACGTTTAGATATACATTTGCTGAAGTCCTATTCTTCTTTTATTTATGGACGATGCATCTACAATTGTTTTTGTCCTTGTCCTCTCTTGACAGCTGTAGCTGTAAAAGAGTTAAATCTGCTGGAACCTTGCCCTGCTGGCCAATTGAATGGCAAGCACAGTGATCCAAAACACCCTCCGCAGAAAATAAAACAATATATAGAAATGTGCAATACTGGGATTTAATTTTCCCACCACCATCCATTTATATAATACATGAAATGAACCACAAATTAATTTGCACCGAGGCTCTAAAGTAACAATGTAATCTCAGTGTTATAGCACAGTTGCAAATGGATTTCTGTCTCTTGTAATTTTATAAGAAGCACTCTAGGGGTCACCTTAAAAGATGTCGCTATTTTTTAAAAGCCAAAACTATCCCGTGGCCTGTCAGCAAAGGGAATCTCTGCAATGCAATCTGTTTTGTGGCATCGATTTGTCTGGTATTGCGCCTTGTCACATGGTTTGCCTGTTAGGTTTGCTGGTATTGGCAGAGATGACTAATATTATACCCAGATGTCTATAATAAAGTGTGGAGTATCTGCTTACTTGAGCGCAATCTGGTCCTTACAATTTCCTGACCAGTGCAGAATGACTTGAACCCTGCTAAATGTTAAAGGAACAACATTACATTACATGGCACAGCGAGAGTGACGGAGAGGGGGGCTCAGCAGAATATGATGATCCTTCTATTAGTGCCCTGCTGAAGAACCTGAAGCAGATTTCTGCAAATCAAACTAGATTACGACCTCGTCTGGTACTTCATTAATTTTATGTTTATCTGTTTTGTTAGATTTGAACATCTTAGTAAAGACATTAGAACAAATGTCCATTCTGAGATTTAAAAGGTTAAATATTTGGTCACAGATACCTATTTACACTCTGATTGCTATAATGTGATACACTCTAGGTATCCAGTCATTTCTCATAAAAAACAAAAATGGTAATGCAACTTTCACATTTCAAAAGGGCACATCTGACACTTGCACCTGTCATGCAATCAGTCGCTTCAGAGCTCTGCCCCACAGCCATAATGTATTCCCTCATATACTTCAAATCCACTCAGCATTTCCAGAACTTTTCATACGTCACATGAGCCCACCCAGATATCTCTTGGGCCATAACTCAGTACCTAAATTTAGGCAATATATTAAGTCGCTCCCCTCTGGACCCGATTTGACCCCTTTTGCCTCTTTTTGGGAGCAAAGCAGAGCGTTTCACAGAGGCTGTCCTTGTGTCGTGTTTAGTTTTCAAATTACCACAAAGACTCAGTGAAGGTCGCTCAGAATACACAATGTGACGTGATTTAAAGAGTGTTTTCGCAACAGTAGCAGTTGAGAGCGCAGCGCTGCCAGAAAAAACACAGATGACCCATACAGTGTTAAAGCTTCAAAAAGACTAAATACAGAACGCTTTACTTACAGAATACTTTTACAATATACAGTTGAAGCACATTGATAAAAGTGTATTGTTTGCATTGTAGACCCAATTAATGTGATGATTATGACACATCTAGATGTGCTTCTGCTCAGAGATGATTTCGATTCAGTGTGAATGTCCAAAGCTCTCGTTCTTCGACCTAAACTGTGCAAGTCTCCGGATCAGATGGCTTGTTAATTTCCTCATTTCAGAGTTATATGGATTTTCCAGTTGCTGCCGTGTTCATAAACAAGCATTTCAGCCGACCCCCCTCTCTCTTTATGGGTCAGCGTTTTCTCTGAAGGAGGAATTTAGAGCTCAGAAAGTTTATAAATAAGCCTTCTATCAAGTTCCACAACAGGTGTGACCCCTGTGTCCTAAAACTGAACACTTTCAGTGGGCGCTGTTGGGTAAGTGAGAAGGGGAGGACAGACTGCTTTAACTGCCTTATCACACAGAAACCTTGCCTCTGTATGTGATGAGTTATTTAAAAAGATATATGTCTATCTTTTTTACACCCTTTCTAAATAATGTCAAAGTGTTAAAGGAGACCAGTCTGACTACACAATAGCAGCTGTAGTGAGGACAGACATGTCAAGATCTGTCCCTGCCAGGGGAGTTTGAGGCATTCAATGAAGCCTTCAAGGATAAACGCCATATCAGGTGATATAGTGTGCCCAACAGCACTCAGCATGACACACTGAAAAGAACGCAGCTTGTCCCTATGGTGTTTCAACAAATGCAGTAGGAGGGGGATTGCAGAGCCTGCCAGGGAAGTTTTCAACACCTATCCTCGAAGTTAAGCAAGCACCTATTTACTGTTGAAACAGCTCCTACTATTGCTCAAGGTGTAAACAGGCAAGGAAAAACTAAATGACAGTTTAAAAACACAATTCAAATATAGAGCAGAGCTGCATTTGGGGAAGAATTACCAATATTCAGCATGTAATGTAACAATATAGCTCATAATCCAGGGCAAACGTGCACACAGAGGCCACGGGATGTACAGTATTTTACCCAAAATGGTCCCTTAACAAAATGATAACACAATGACAGCAATTGAGCAATTTGTCATTTATAGTGGGAATAAATAGAATTGCATGGTTGCCAGGCGTTAAGTGGAGCACAGGTGTGCCTGCATGCATCTGTTAATGACACCTGGAGTAAACTCCAGTAACCTGGAGAGATTATCAACAAAAAAAAAAGAATACACACACACACTGTTAAAAACTGTTACTTCATACTTTTCTTATGCTTTGATTTGAATATGAGCAGGAAACGTTGAAATATTAAATTTGGAAGGAGCCTTCAGATCCCAAGGGAATAATTATGGTCAATCATAAAACTTCATCACAGTGTGAGACAAACAGAGTGACAGAGTCTGAGCTGATTACTCGAATGCAGTCTAAACAAAGACGCTCAGTCATGTGAGACTGATGTGCTTTATTCTTCAAACCCCTAAAGGTTATCACTTATATACTCACAAGTTTACATTTCTCTTGTAATCTAAATGTATATGATGAACCATACTTAAATAAAGTTCAGACATTTACATTCAGGCTTGGTGCGCAGTAAGAATAAGTAGGATGTGCTGTATAGCCTACAGTGCTTTTGCGGAAAAAACCATACGTACTTAAAACCAGTTTATCATCATCATCATCGTTCATTGTACACCTCATATCAAGTCGCAGCAAAGTGCTACATTTGATGTTTTATAGATCTTCTTTCTTGCTTATATTGGTGGTTTTGTGCTTCATGATGACAGGGGGTCTAACACGTCATTTTATTTACCACAACATCGCTGTTAGGAACTGTGGAGAAATACGAGACGACGGGTAATGGTGGGTAAAATGTGCTCTTCCATGTCACTCCCATGTCCTTAAATGTCCCTCTCTATCCCCTGTCAACTGAGAGCAGTCTTAGAATTAGGTGCAGGTGAGCCAAGAATGAAAGCTGGCTGGATTACTTTACATTATTTCAATCAATTATTCAAATGTCCCCATTGCCTTCATGATGGCTTGACGAGGCATGCCAAATAATGATCCCTCCCCACACGCACATGCACGCAAGTAAAGACGCATGCTCCCTTACAAATACTCAGCTGAGTATGAAAAATTCACAAGTTCATAACAACAGAAAAACATTCATTTCAGTCCTGTTGATTGGGCCCAACTGCGGGAAGATGTCTGTGTCAGGTCGACCTGTGTGAGGTCAGCACCAGTGCGTACCCGAGCTAGTTGCATTTAATGTCTCTGTCACCGTCGTCACAGATAAGCAGCTGAAGCAGCACAGTGAGGAGGGGAGAGGAATAAGTATACACACAAGTGCAAGAAGAACAGGGTACCCTTTGTCCCAGACTGTGACTTTAAAGAGTGTCAAAAGCTAATAAATATTTTAGAATTAGGTGTGTGTCAGGGGCAGGCCCACTCTATCAGGCGTCTGCTCTGTTTACTCTCCCAGGGAAACAGGTGCAGCCACATGAAGGAGAATTTCATTTCAAAAATAGCATTTAGCATTTTACTCCTCCTGGAGGCCTTCTCTGAGAGAAATTCTCATGTAATCATACACCATGGTTACGGAAAACTTCTGAAGTTGATCCACCGAGACATATGGTGTCTTAGGGAGGGGAGGAGCCGCAGGGGCTTCAGGGACGTAAATAGGATTTAAATGTTTGGTTTGTGATTATTTGCAAGGGGCAAATTTCTGTAACAACTACATGAAATGACTTGTTTTTCCTTTCATAATCCAGGTCTTTAATAGTTTGCAGTGAAAACATAAAAACTATGATACATGTGGTTTTGAAATTTTCCATTCAATCTATCTGCAGTAGAAATACTGAAACAAAATATCAAAGCCTCACAATGACCTTCATCCAGAATATTCAATTACAGTATTGTAACATCTTTGTAATTTTTCCTGAGATGGCTTTGTCAAGAGAGCCTGTTTATTTTCATCATTAGAGGAGTGTGCCGTCTCCTGAACATCCAGGTCGAGCTCACACTCCCTCTGAGCCTTTGCATCTTATTTTTGAGTTTTTCCATTCGCGTCATCAAATGCTGCCTGCAACATAATGAGAGATGTGGCAATTAATTTTCTTTTAATCAAGGTCGAAATGAAGTAAATTGGTGCAGCTTGGCGAGCCCTCATTTTCTATTTTTGCAGTGATGCAAAACAAATACGATAAAATTATGGCCCTCCTCACCTTCTGTAATTAGAAAGCATGAATGATCAGAGGCAGATGATATGTACTATACCATACCTCCGACTATGCCTCTCCCCCCAGAGATCAGATTTCAGCTCTTTTGAAAGAGATGACCATGTTTTCCTCCCCTCGCCTCCCTTATTTGTCTGTTCTTTTTTCCCTCTGTTGGAGTTACAGACAGAGGGAGCAGCTCAACATGACATTGACTGCAGTGTTGTTGTATGCCTCTCAAATCCTATTAAAGACCACAGCTGTGAAAGACCTTGCTGACTCTACACATTTCTATTAACTATGTTGTTACAGTGGCCCTCCAAGCTGATTAGGAATTTATTAAAATTAGATTTTACCTGGGCATCTTATCATCACCATATGGTGCGGTGACCAGCACTGGCGCAGATAGCTTTTTGTTTCCAGGTAAGAACGCAGCTCCTGTAATGATTTTTTTTGTTGTAAAGCTTTCCTGCTATCATTTCACGCTGTAAACTTTGAGCACATTGAGTACTTTCCAAATGACTATTTTTGAATAATAAAATCTGTTACCTCAGAATGTACAGTTAGCCTTGAGAAAAGTTAAGATTGTTGTGATACTGCAGTTTTCATGAAGGACCCACACCTTAATTTCCTGTTGGAAGTGATTGAGGAAGTAACCACCTACCTCTCATTGTCCGTTGCCTAAACATGTAAATAGCTTAGACGGAGAAATGTATTGACTTGGGATAAAAATACAAACAACCAGGTTGATATAGACATTAAATAACATTTATTTCTGTGTGTTTAGTTTGGTAAATGATAAGGAAATGTTGAAGGGAATATCTTATTTACAACGGCATGTTTTATTGACTGCCGTTTTCTTTAAGCTCATGAGAAAATCAAGCTTATCCCTAAAGTTAGTGAGGAAGAGTATTTCCCTGGCCGAGGCATTTCAGTTCTTGTCCTCTACTGCTCATGTTCTGCGTACATCTGTCACACCAAATGTGTCTCTGCGAGGCCTCAAACACTAGGTGTACTCAGTGTTGAAATGCACTGGAAAAATATATACAAAGGCTTGATCGAGCAGTAGCTCCTAAGTCAGCACAGTGAGGTGGGTATTGGCGACAGCTGTCCAATCTTCCCCTCACCCCCTCCTCCCTCACCAGCCACCATCACTTTTCAAAAATGCTCCCTGTTTACCATACATAGGCAGCTGCCACCACCGCTAACTTCCATAAGACAGCCACCTGCTAAAGGACATTTGTACATGTCTTTATTTAATTAAGGTGAATGCCAGTTCATCTGCCCTCTCATGCAATGTGACTGAAAATAAGTCGACCTTGATAAAGGCTCCTGCCGGTGAACGCGTGTGGCGGGCATGAGTCTTCTTCATTGATCAAAATGTCAGTTTTGGCACAAATATGGTCCATGTTCACAATGTTTTTACAACACAGCTTGTGGGTGATACTACACTCTACAGTCAGAGACATAACGTATAGTGTATTTGATCACTCTTTTTCAACTTTTTATGCCATGGGACACTTTATATGTATGAAAAAGAATAAGAAATCCACACACACAGCACTATTCCACTTAAGCATTACAAAATGTCACGCCCATTGATGTTTAACTGTGTTCTTGTGGCCTACAGAAATACTTTCAAAGTTAAACCTGACTTGTTTCGATGAGCATAAAACAGGTATTTGGGCTGGTATTGTCACACACAGAGCTCCTGGTCAACTTCTCTGTCTTTTTCAGTTTTTATTTTTTTGTGTAATTTAGTCTGGTAGGTTGCGGTTAGATTGCAGAATTTTATTTCAACCCACAGTATTCCAGGAGCTGCTGCTACTACAACTATCTTACAAATCAGTGTAAAAATGCTAGCGTAGAACAGGTGCCAAGGACAATATGAGATATGAGAGGATATTCTATCACATGAGAGTGTGCCAACAACAGCAGCTAAAAGTTTGGGCAACTAAAATGTTTTGTGTGTGTGTGTGTGTGTGTTTTGTCACATCACACCTGGGCAACACTTAGAGCACACTGGTTGAAAATCACTGCACTGGATGTTTGGTAAAGCTTTTAAAGAAACAGTCTGACATTTTGGAAAATGTGCAATCCGCAAAGTTCAAAAAGTATTTCATCTTAGTGTATCGAGCACTGATATAGGTCAAGCCAGGACGTCTTTAGACCAGCAGCAGGGGGAAACAGCTGCCTTAGTGATAAATGTTCAAAAACATCTAAAGCAATATGTTGAATGTCTTTTTTTTTAAGTGTTGAAACAGACAACTGAGATATTGTGGCTTTTGGAGCAGTTGTGTGTCAGAGCTATTTCTTGGACAACAGCTGCTGGAGGCTATGACTGCACACATCATCTCAAAAGTCATTTCCTAATAGTTTGGTTGTATTGATTGTTATGGTGACCAGCGTGTATGGTAACAAGATAAATCATACAAATAAACAGCTTCAAAGTAGTTTCCTTCCAGTCTTGTCTGAGCTGAAATTGATATTTATCTTCTCACTTAGGAGTTTCCAAAAATATATCTTTTTGTAGATATGAATATTTTTCCATAAAGGAGTGGTCCTTGAAGCAACTGAGCATGTGTTGCTATTCTTAATCAGTTTTTCGTGTTTTATCAAGAGTATTCAAACGATGTCTTGTTGACATAAATATACCTGATGTTATTATAAATGTCTGTATAAATGTGACTTTACAAGTGAATCAAAGCTATGTATATCCTCCCAGGATGAAATGAACCCTTTAGTTTAACCAAACTGCATGTCTTTTCTAACCTTGGACTGCCATGTGATTAGCTTTTAATGTTTTATAATTAGTAGTACCAATGGCAAAGGAGTCAGCAGGGGCAGAGGTGGGGTGGGTACGCCCTTGAGAGCAGGCCTTATGAATCAACGGTGGGCGATAAATGGACTGGATCATTACTGAATCAAGTGATCTGCAGAATAATCTATTGATTTTCTGGTCTTTCTTACTTCTTTATTATTCTGTATCACAGTATTGCAACATCAGGAGGAACCCACTGATGGATGGGATGCTTGGACCTCTGCAGTGACTGTGGGGTTTTTTTGCTTAAGAATCTAGTATATATATAACACATTCCAGGGGCATAAAATATATACAATGACACGTAGATTTACGCTTCATAAGGTGGGCTTTTTTTTCTTCTAATTTAGCACCGACATTCTTAACTATATACAGAGCGTTAACGTTCTTGAGTGAGTCATCATTACAATGTTTGTAGTGGTAGGAGAATTGGTGGAAGACAAGGCATTAAATATGTACAATTTATAACAACATACAGCCACAGATAAAAGCTGTGAACAAGTCCTACAATATTGATTAAACAGATTTGAAAGTTGAATTTATTCAAATGTAATAGTGCAGGTGTTAAAGGCTATCCATTCATAGAGAAAATAAAAAAAAGCCAAATGCTTTAATCCTCTGAAAAGAGCATGAGGTAAAGTTCTTGTGCGAAACTATTCGGCCTAACCTCGATTTTCTGTGAATTGGCAATTGTTTGGGTTTAAATGCTGCACAAACGTTTAAATGGGACAAGTTTCTGAAATGAGGATGACATGCTGATGGGATTATAATATGACAAATCAATTTACAAATATCCCATTGGAGGGAAACCAAGCAGTAGGTCACAATCCTTGAATCCTAAACTATACAAGGAAGGTAGAGATTAAAGCACTATCTACCTTGTTAGTTGACTTTGCTATCGATCCCCTCGGTTCTTTATTATGTACAACAGGACACATCACAAAACTGCTAATTGGCAATAATCTGTTTGTCAATAGTTCACAAGACTGCAGAATTTAGATAAGGAAAGTTCAAGTTTAAAATACATTATCACAGCCCCACTATCCCTATGGGCTTTGCTCCCTGGAATACCTTCAAGGAGTCTCATGCTCAGAATATTTTACAGTAAATTATTGATGTATGGTAGGTGGTAGGAAAGGTGAGAGAGAAGGAAAACAAAGAGAGGAGGTGACATTAGTGTTCTGCCAATAGGAAGGTCAACTTTAAATGGACTCTTTAAAACTCTTTAAATAGTGGTCGATTAATTGGGAAACTTAAACCACACACATACAGAAGTGCAATCCTTGTGAAATTATAGATAGATAAATGTTTTAGATTTTAAGTTAAAGTTTACAGCTCTTTCTGCTGCCCCCAAGGGATTGAAAAAAACAAACAATTCTGCTTTAAGAAAGTAATTTAACCTTAACGCCAATATTTTAATGCAATTAGTTTTGTTACAGCAATATTGTAGTTTTTTTTGCAGTTGCATTGTTTGGGTCATTATTTGTGCATTTTGTAGAAGGTTACATCCTCTAAATCACAACTATTGCATTATGCCTGCAGTTATGCTTTTTATAGACAATACATGGGGATCCACTGTTCATCTGAAATAAGAGTATGATGTGCAACTATCAACAATTGTAGGTTCCAGCTTTCTCTGGACAGAGCACTACCTACAGTATAGCTGACACTATTTTTAATTTTTCTACCAAATAATGCACTTAAGAGATATATTGCATATAGCCTATCAAAATGAAATAAATTGACTTAGGTTTAAGGGGTGCTACATTTCCTAATACCATTGAAACCCAAGACTGATTTTTATGTTTTTATAATGTATTTTGTATTATTATATATTTATTTCATTTTCATAAATAATAAATAATAAAGGTTTATCTTATCTTATCGTATCTTATCCAGAACAACACAGTAAAAGCAAACCGTGCCCCAATCTCTAATTAACCCGCTATTGTATTTTTACTGGCTTAAAATCTAGTACCACATTATTTGAACAAATGGACATGAAAAAAAAACAAGTTCTTAAACATTCAACAACTACAACTCCCATGAGGCCATGGCAGCAGGTAAGACGTTGCTTAAAACGACAAGTTCATATTTTATGATTCCACCATAGTATCAGATTTTTTGCTGAGAACATGGACAGAAAACCCAAAGTGGCATGTTTCACCTTTACAGAGAGACAGATGATGATGAGGATGATGATGATGAAGAACATCCAGGTGTTCGTGCAGCAGAGGTTAGCCAGGGAAGGGGCGTGGCTTCCCTCGTGGGCAGCTAGAACCTGTAACGGCCAACTCGCGGCGGTGTAACCGACCGACTGATGGAGAAAGTCGAGCATTTAGCAGGCAAAACTTACCGATTTTTCCCCCCTTCTTGCGTTGGCATACCAAAACAGAGCAAACAATCGAGAAATAAATGGGCTGAAGTTACAAACAGCGTGGGCAGAAAGACGAGTTATTGTGGATGCTCAATGCTAGCATAAAGTGTAAGTACTGTAAGCTAGCTGAGGACCCCGTAAGCTAACACGTAAGCTAGCTAACGTTACAACAACTTGATAGGCGAAGGCATTAGTGTGAGTTTGTTTGTCCCATAGTGCTGAAAATAAGTTATTTCTGCTATGTGTCCATACCTGTCACCTCCACAATACCTGGGCAAACCAGGACAATATATGGGCGTTATAATTAGAATTATAATTAATTTGAATGGGACGCTCTTCAGGTTCACCCCGAGCTGTATCTTCTTTGTTAGCTAGTGGTGATATATTATCATATTTGGTTTTGCTTAGCTTTATTCATTAAAAACACCTCTGTAATAAAACATAGGTATATAGTTAACTGATTTGACAAGCTGTTCGTTTAGACGGAAAGCACCACCGAACTCCAGTCCTGGTTTTCCAAGCGACACCTGCTAACTGAGAAATTCAATTAAGGACTCCTCTTCCCACTTGGAGCCGGTCTCCAGGGCAGATCTTCCGGGCGACTCACCCTGTAAGAAATTAGAAAATGCTACAATAAAACCCGAAAAACTGAAAAAAATGTGGCAACTTTATTAATGAAAGCTCTCACGCTATCCACCGTAAACAAACACGTCCCTTTAGTTGGAAGTCAGCGAAAGACAGCGAAGTACCTCAGGTAAGAGTTTTCCTTTTCCTCTCAACTACTGTACATGCTCATTTCATTTCCAAACATCATTCTCTGCAGAAAAGCGACATCAAAAGTGTTCGTCGCTGCAGCAGTGACACTGAAAACGAGCACTATTAAGCAGCTTTAAACAGTTACGAAATGACACTAAAGGATAGAGACTTGACGTGAGGACTTGTCGGTAAACACGGTGTGACTCCCAGCCTCGATGCAGCGGCAGCAGCAGCAGCGCCGACAGCAGTAGCAGGTCTGGAGCGACTCACACAGTCTGTTAGTGAGTCCACTGTGCCTTTGAAAATGCCGGTGAGAGGACCAGCCTTTCCTATAACTTTGTTAATTCACACACTGGTCAAATTCAAAGCCGTCACAGACCGGATGAAAACAGCGGGCGACCAAACGCCAGCCCCGTTGCAAAGTTGAGACAGATAACTTTTGCTAAGTTCGTACTTTCAGTCAAGGCGAGCTCAAATACTCCCAGTACCACAATATAAAGCATAGAAGAAACAGCGTGAAAACAAGACTGATATGAGGTATTTTATTATTTATTCAGTAGCTCAGATCTACAGTATAGGTTATTACTGTCCGCTGACATTTCTCCAAAAGCGACACAAATGAGCGACTTTTGGTCGCGACTACGACCGCGAAAGTGCCGGTTTTTGTCCAGAAAAACTTAGTGAAACTCCTTTTGGTTGCTCCTAAACAGGTAGTAGCCTTCACACAGTATCATTTACCGTAAATAGAGGAACTACTATAAATGCAATCAATATTCAAAGCCTGAAATGCGGAAGTTCTTTTGTTTGTTAAAGATGGTGTGTATATGAAAACATATTTTTCTTTATCTTGCATGTGTACTTTGTAAATTGTGGCTGTAGTGTCAGATGGCAGCCTGCTAAATGTATGACTTCATCAAAAATGTTTAAGTAATTATTTGGAATTTCAACAGGCTATTGTGCATAAATACTATAAATAAATACCTTCATAAATATTACATACATTATTAAACGGTTTCGCAAACCTGATCATTTGCCCATAATGTTGCGCTAACTATTGGCAGGTTATACACCTCTCTGACACCACAGACTCACACACCCAGACTCACGCACGCAAGCAGTATTTGCTATGGTAAATAAGATTTTTCTGCAGTGCCTGCTCTCAGTGGCTGTAAGGCAGGGTTTCTGACTTCCACCTACTGTAGAACAAACAATCTGTTTAAAAACACCCTCTGTATCCTGCGTGTTTGGTTAGTTGTGATCTCTACAAAACACCACTTTGATGTGAGATTTAATTTAACATGCTTTTGTAAAGGGTCACTGTTAGTTCTTCTGTGAATTCATAAATGTATGTGCTTTGTGCTTGCTACTGTGTTTGTTATTATTCTCAGGGATGAAGATGAGGACAGGAATAGATCACTGGCACTTTAAACCCGGAGTTCTCATATTCTCGCCGGATCTTTCTCCTTTGCTAATTATTGTGTTGTTTTCAGAGCAAATATGTCATATCCATGGCGACCAGGCAGGTTTATTGTCTCTCCCGTGCAATAGCTCACAAAAGTAATTAATTATCCTTTTTTTTTTTTTTCTCTCTCTCTCCCTCTCCCTCTCCCCCCCCCTCTCTCTCTCTCTCTCTCTCTCTCTCTCTCTCCTGTCTTTGGTTAAACAGATCATTCATGGAAAGCCATCTTCTATATTAAAAATGCCACTGCTAGTACAACACAAGGTAAACATGAAAGTTTTTTTTTTTTTTACAGTTTTGATGTCCCTTTTTGTGCTTTGATTCTTTCTCACAAATCTTTTGTAGATTAAATATATAATGTAAAAAGATGCATTATGCGCACAGTGTGTGCTTTTGAGGTATTTTCCATAATACCCTCATAATGCAGCAGCTGTGCAGCCTAACTGTTGCAGATGTATTCATGCATGCAAAGCAAGCACACACTTGACACTTAAACAGGCAAGCTTAAAAACACATGTTTAGACATGAAATCAGCTTGCATTTTGTGTGATTTGAATAGCAAGCATTAGCCAGACTAAAGATAAGTTTACTTTGGTGGTGCCTCTTATTTTACGAGGTCACCAAAAATAACAACCAACAGCAGGTGACACTACAGGGTACAATAGTTCACCTCAGTGCATTGCCAGGGCTATTGTACATGCACTTTCATACAGTTTGCACAAAGAGAGCTGTTAAATGATCAGTTGAAGCAGTTTCCAGCTCTTCATCCTGTGTGCTCCCTCAGTGTAACTCTGGAATGTGACGGCATGTGTCTGCTGTCCAAAGGTCCATCTCTAGCTGGACACCAGCCAGCCTTCACTGTCAGACTGGTGGTACAGGTTCTCATCTCTCTTCGGCATTGATGAGACAGTGCAATATCCATCTGTCAAACCTACTGCCCTTCTTTCTCTACCTCTATTTCGCTCGGTCGCTGCCTCCCTTCTTTCATAATTTTTTGTCGTCACTGTAGGTAAAAGTAGTGCTCCGTAAATCTGAGCTGAGAAAGCAGAGATGTTTATTGTCCATTTCGTGCTGTTTTAATTTCGATTTGGTTTGTGTGTTTATGGATGTGGTCCTCTAGGCCTTTTGATTGGGTCTCTCTTTCACTCTCTTGCTCTCTGTCTCTCTCTCTCTGTCTCTCTCTCTTTGTCTCTCTCTCTTTGTCTCTCTCTCTCTCTCTCTAAAATGGCACTTGAATTGTTGCCTGTAGTGCTGTGCTCCTGGTTCATTCGACTATTTGAGAATCTCATTGGTTAATCAGTGTGCAATGCCTGCAACATTCTTATTTCCTGCAGCCCTATCAGTCAGTGAAATGCCTCATGTCTCATAAGTACCCATCTGCATCTGTCAAGGGGTGTGTAGAATTAAACCCATGTGTATTCCTTTTTCTGTTTGACCTTGGCTGTGGACCTCAGGTCTTTGATGTCAAATAAGCGTCAGTAATCCCAGGCGGCATTTGACAGGTTTCAGGAGCCATTACTTTTGTTTCCCAGCACATAAGCTTTATCAATTGCCCTCAGTGTAATGATTTTGTATACAAATCCACCCTGCCACAACCATAGTGTTTTGCCTTGTAAAAATATACTGCCTTCAACACGTACTGCTATACCAGCACAAATGGCACACATGTTTTTTTAATCATCATTATTGTTTTTATTTTACTGCTTAGGAAATGTCCTTTTTGCATGCTTGATCAGCCAGTAGAGAAATCCAATATAATGGAGGTTCAAGGTGAATTGCATCCCGTGCATTTCCCCCCTTCGACTGAAGGAACATTCCGGAGCAAAATAAACAAATCACACAGACAACAGTAATATAGGGTTGATTTTGAAGGCATGAAATAAGTATCGATTAAATCCTGCAGTTCATAGATGAAAATGGCCTTTTTGATAATTTGTCCTGGGTCCTTTCAATACGATGGAGAAAGAGAGAGAGAGGCATGGACTGGGGGGAGAGAGAGAGACTGCAGAAAAAGGTGGAGAGGAAGAATAGAGAGAGAAATAAGACAAGCGAACAGCAAGAAAGACAGAGAAGAGCTTTCACAGAGTTGAGAAAGGGACATGCTGCCCCTTTCCGAGCTCATTATCATTCTTAATAAGTCTTAAGGAAAGAAGGAGCGTTGAGTGTAAATGCACGGTAATCCTTACACTGGCCAAGGTTAGTAGGGACGTCAGCACATGCGCACCGTTCCCAGCTGGCCACTTTGGGACAGGGAGGGGACCAGAGGAGCATAGTTAAGGATAGATGTTCAAGGAGAAAGTGAGGACATTTAGACAATGTGTAAAGGTTAGGCCCTTTCTCCCAGCCTGTAGCTTTTCAGTGCCTGCACCACCTGGCATTTAGTGAGTAAACAGTTCTGCATCAGACTAAAAACAGCCGTATTTGGCCACAAGCGAAGGCTGTAATAATTCAGAAGCAGAAATGAACAAGAATTCACACGTGGGGAGTGCAAAGTACAATTGAAATAGGACAGTTTTGACTTTGGCACCATTCACCACGAGGAATTCAGTCTTGTACTCCAAGTAACTGTTGGCTGCAGTGCTTGCCTAATTCACTGTTCTTTGGGTGTGGTCCAAAAACAAGCATTAAGATGAATTGGATGAACTGGTGACCAATTAACTCATTTGACAAATTGCCAGCCACTTGTAGTGGTTGTTCAACCATGTTGCTTAAATGGAAATCCAACGCAGTATATATTTTATATACTATACTAAGATTACAGTCCAGTGTTGTCACCCTATGCGTTAATAATATTACAGTATTCCTGTTCATTAATCTTATCAGATGTGAGACATGTCTGCTGCATTAATCTTAGTCCACAGTGAAACCACTGCAGAAGGTGATTTTTTTTGTTTACTTCCAGTAGTCACTACAGTGAGTGGTTTTTGCTCTTACTTTGTCTTACCTGGGGTCAATTTTAAACTTTGTTTTTAAAATGTTCACATTGCAGTCTAAGCACTTCTGATACTTAAATGTAAAACTGTAAATGTTTTTTTTTCTTTCTTGAAGACACTATTTAAATTATTTTAATAAATTGCTAGTATAGCAAGAATTCCAATTCTTGGTTTGATTTGATTTGCGATTACAAAATTGATTTGCAATTCGGTAAATAGAATAGACCTTTTTCCGCCTCTTACTCCAGTGCTCTGTGTGCCAAACTAAACACATTCCACTGGATTTGAATATGAAATGGTCTCGATTAAGATCTCTGTCTGACTAATAGAAAAAAAGTGTTTAAGAGTAAACACTCCTGTATTGTTTGCCAGAGTTTCCTAATGAGAAATATGTGTCACAGTTTACCCTTAATGGCAGTTTTAAAGATTCTAGTTTAACCAGCTTTACTGTCACATGCTCTGAATGTTTTTCATAAGATTTCCTCCACACAAAACCAATATAAAACTTGGGAAAGTATCAATGTGCAATAAAAACAGTGGCAATTGGAAAATGTTAGCACACAGTACAGGATATTTGTATCTTCAGTCTCTAGAGGGATGACAAATTATCACTAAAATATTTTCACCTTCTGGAAACGTTGTCCTGAAGCCACCATGGCATGATACCAGAAAGACAGACATTTGGGCTGTTCCAATATTAGACGTAGTTTTAACTTGTAAGAAAATTTGTTCTCCAACTTTATATTGCCGGTGTTTTTGACATGTGATGATGACTCTATGGATCTTCTTGGGAATATGTCGGCTTAATTGTCTAAGAAGGGGACAACAGTCAAATAAGCAAATGAAATTGGAGCTGATGGTGTAGAGTGGGGGTGCCCTTTTGTCTTGCTCAGTGTAATGCCATCTCTGCCTTTCTGTCATGTAAGGATGATTTACCCAGAGACAGATGTTCTCAGACCTTTGCTCAGGAACCCGCACTATTTAGTTCTATTTTTTGCCCTTTTAAAGGTTAAGGAGTGAAACATGTCAGCCTCTTTTGATTGCTGCGTGTCAGTTATTCTGTTCTACTGTACGTCGAGTTTAGACGCCGCACTGGTAGTGGAGTTAACTCTTTACTGGGCCGAAAATGCTGCCACGTTACACACAGAAGATGTTTTTAGGAACATCTCTTCTTCACCATTCTCCTCATCCAACTGCATTTTGGTTGGCAACCTGCTCCATTACTAAACCCAGCCCCCCCCCACGCCAACCCTGCAACCCCCTCCAGGGAGCCTTGGGAGGCAGAGAGCCATCACCATGGTGATCTGAACACAGTTCCCCCACACACCGGTCCATTGTGACTGGCATGCGTTGAGGTGAGAGGGAACAAAATGTCACAGCAACAGGTTTTTTTGTGTTTTTGTTTTTGCCTCAATTCTCGGTGGGATTGTGCTCAGATCCATGCACTCAGTTACACTGGAGGGATTGGAGGAGAGACTGGTGGTTAGGGAAACAAACTGATTGGAGAAAAAAATACAGTGACATGGAAATGGACCGTAAATACTTAATAAAGCCATGTTTTTGTTTTCCTTTTTTTCTTGTGATCGTGTTGAAGGAAGTGTCATGAGGGAGTGTCAATGTTATTGTCTGATTAAAAGTGTTCGCAAATTCTCCAAATAGGCATAGCCCAAAGTTAAATACAACCGTGAGGGTTTTTAATAATTACATTTCTGTCTACACTTTGTTTGAATCACACAATATTAATTCAATCAGTATTGGAGTATTGCAAATGGGAAGATCAATAATGTAGTTTAATTTGGCTGAAATTGTACGCAGTTTGGCAGTATGTTTAACAACATTGATAAAATCTATATAAAAACAAACAAACAAACCCTTCCCTGTGTCATCATATAACCCCGCTGTCTCATTAAAGATAGTCTTTGTAACTTGAATTCCTCCCTTCGGTTACACACAGCTTGTAGGTTGTTCACAGAGGGCAGCGGGGACGAATTCAAGGAGCTCAACCCCCCCCCCCCCCCCCCCCCAAAAAAATCTTGTTGAAACCCAATACAAGAAACTGGTTAGATTGAGTTGTTTCATCAGACGTGAAAATAGCGATTCCCTAGACTGCTATCAATCAATATATAGCAACATTTTTAAATGTGAATACATAATATTTAAGCACATAACCTGAGATTACACAGCATTCCTTCCAGATTTGTGGTCGTTATGCTGGTGGCAGATAATATTGGTCACTAGAAGACCCCATAGTCTAACTTTCCCAATGCTTCACTGTACTTTTGCCATTGTGGCTTGTGATAAGCTTATGGTATTTCCTTCGAGTTCTCCGTTCATGCAGACCTTTGAACTGTCTTGATCCAGGCAACACGCTATTGGCTACTGGCTTCAGAGAGGGAAGTGGTCTTATAGATATAATGTGGCATTGAAGAGTTGGAGCAGATTTTGCCCCCAACCCTGAAGAAGATGTGGGCTGTGTTCTATGACAGGTCCAGGGTTGCCCTCAGTCCCAGAGGTTGGGAGGGAGGGTCAGCCTGTGCCAGAGGGCACAAGGGTGGCTTCAAACACACAACCCTAACGTCTGGCATAATGTCTGGGCCTCCTGGCCTCTGCTCCATGAAGGATATCACCCCATAGCTCCTATGATATTAAGTATTAGAACCAAGTATTTCTATACATACATTTTATTCCTAAATTTTTTCTGTTCCGGAGTTTGTTATGCAGTGTGTATAATGCATTCATAAATCCCACAATAACCTGTTTTATTATGCAAGAACCAGAAGTCTCATTAATATTTGTTGATATGTAGCTATAGCAGTCAGGTCTTTTCGTGCCAAGTCTGTAAGAGTCTGTCTGCCATCTCCGTTCCCCGAGCAGATGCAAAGGTGCAGGTCCTGCGAGATCCTTTTATGTTTCGAGACCTCTCCTTGCTCCTTTGACTGCGACCTCGACCACAACGCAGCTCTGTCTTAATCAGCTCTTTGCTGTAATCCCACTTCAGAATTCCTCTTGGCTAAGGGAGTAAATAAAATTTTCAGCGTTTATTAGAATACAGCTTGCCAGAAGGGACTCTGCTCTCCTCTCCTATAGCCGCTCCAGTAATTAGCAAATTGATTAGGAGAACTTCAACACACCTCCTTGGCTCTTATCTCCCCATTCTAGGACAATATTGCCGTGCCATGGGACGGCGTAAATATTTTAAGGGAAACCCTCAGTGAATCTCATTAAATGGCTACGGGGCAGAGCAGCTGTCTCCTGCTGAAGGTCCCAGCCAATTTTCTAAACTATGATTAAAGAAAAGTTTTGTATTATTTAAACATGCCATGTCCTGTGGGTTTTTTTCAGTGCCACTGAAGACCTCTGTGATTCCCCCACTCCTCCGTGCCAGGACTGCTCCTCTCCCTTTGGATCTATTAGTTTGAAATCGTTTGGGTGATGACTCTTTGAAAGTGGTGGTCATTCTGGGATGCCATGTTCAAAATGCAACAAAGACCTCTCTTTTATGCACAAATGCTAATTAAATTTTTTACCCCCAATCCCCAAGCTGCAGAGGGAGAGACTTGGTAGCAATTTGGCAGATAATCAAATTGCATTTTAAATGGAGCCGTTTAAAGATGACTGGGGTCTGCTCACAGGAAGACACAGTGGCGCAAACTAAGCTCGAATAAGCTGCTACTGTATGTGCATAGAGGAACAATGCAACACAATTCATATCACAATAGAAATGGAGCTGCATTTATGTAAATATGCATCATGCAATGTTTGATTTATGTTTTTTTTTTTAATTAGTTAAAAGGAACTCAGGTACACAATCAGATTTGTTTTTCTCCAAATGCTTGCATTTCTTTTTATTATTATTATGATTTCCCTTTTGCTAAGTGGCCTTTTTTCATTATCTGTCCTTACAATTTGACCAATTGAGGCAAAATGCTAATAAGACATGATTTGTTAACAGTTATGGTACCTTGGAAATGTTTTGTTCTTAATTTTAGATTTTAAGCCCGACAGAAATGGCAAACTGTGTGGAAAATGTTGTCAACAGCTATGTTTGTCTACAAAAAATCTGCGCTTACAAGCTGTCCCCCCACATTTGGTATACATCATTAAGTTCTTCGTGGCCCATCGAATTGTTTATTCACACAGCATTCTAGTACATATTAGTGACATCTCGTTAGCAGAAAACAGAAAACTGACACAAAAATAATAAAAAAACAGGCTTGAATTGTTTATCTCCCAGAGTAAGTAGAAAGTGTGATTCTCATGAAATGATAGAATTGGATCAAACGTGCAGCTCCCAAAGCCTCTTATATCCTCACTCTTTGTGTCCCTTAAAATCTGAAAGCACCAACTGATCTGTTTAGTTTTCAACACCATTCTTACTCGTGCCACATTTCCTGTAAAGTTTAACATTCATCACTAGACCAATACAGCCATGAGAACTGCTTCATATCCATAAAACCCCATTATGGACAGCACAACAAGTGATGCTTGACTTGTAAGTTTAAAGGGTTCTTAATTGGCTGTGATTTGCTGGCTGTACAGCAGTAACTGTGGAAGTGGCATAATGATACTCCTTGGATGATACATTACTTTTCTGGCAACTTAATGCACCTTAACGCTGCATGTATCTGTCCTCTGTTTTAAGTGTTTCCTTCATCTCAGCAGCATCATAACAGACTGACAGAACAATGGTTTTGACCTGCACACTACACGTTGCACTTGAGTACATGTAATGTTGACCTCCACCTTTTTCTACAGATACCCATGTCCAGAGATAGCCCCATGAGATCTTTTACAATGATCCCCCAAGGCAGTTTCTCTGTTTTCACTTTAGATTTGTGGTTAAAAGCAGCTGAATACACTTAAGCAGCTCTGCCTTACCGTATTAGATGCTCATCATTGAAGCATTTATCAGCACAGTAGGCTAGGAAAAAAATAAACTTCAATTAAATGAGATACTTTTTGATTTTTGTCATCTGATTTTATACGATTACCCTTAAAAAATGACAATGTTTTATTTTTTGTTAATTATGTAACATTCTCATTAATTCCTTCTAACTGCATTTTTAATGTTGATTAGTTTAAGTTATGAAATTAATTTGTTTTTTATTGAATAACCATTTACATCAGATAAAAACTGAGACAATAGTCAGTGTATTTTAATTGTCTGAGTCGTTTTTCTAACTTCAATTTCCAATATTCTTATGCTGCATTGGATTTGTGTAAAAACACATTTGTCTTCCATTTGTACATTTCCAAAAATCTATAAGGTAATCTCAAAGTCAGCATTTTTATAAACATGCAGCTTTAAAAAAAAAAAAAAAAAAGAAAAAAGCAAAAGTACATGAATTTTGAAAAATAAAAGCAACAGAGAGGAGAAGGCATCTTAATTGGAGCAACACAATCCCTGTCTTATGATGTTGATTGACAAATATTGTTGCAAATGTAATGACACAAGAGGGATTTGATTGATCAAGTGGGTGACTGATCATAAAACTGCAGTCAATATTTGGCTGTAGCTTTATCTCCTGTCTGAACAACAGTGTGGCAGGATGTCTGAGATGTATGGTTAGACACACAGCACTGACAAAACACATATTTACACTCCAGTCTCTCCTGAGTATGATGCTGCTGCCTCTGTTTGCCATACAGTAAATAATATCCCATGATGCAAAAATGAACAGTCTTAGTGTATTTATTCAGTTGGAGCAAAGGGTATTGGTTAAAGCTGACCAACTTTAGTGTAGTTGGGATGAAAATCTCCCTCTAATTACTGTACTGTGTGGATTCTTTGGTCCCAGTCCCCCTGCTGCAAATTATGGTATTAAAAGTCTCTTTTATTTATAGAAATAAAATTTTAGCTTTAGAGACAATAGGCTAGTTCTGTTTTACGGTACAGTAGACTTTATCTTTTTAATAAAAATTCCTGACTTGGTGAAAGTTTAATTAATAAGGGACTTAAAGCTAGGGGAATGAGCAAGGGAGTTGGGTCTTTAAGGGGGTACTTATTTTTCCATCTGGGCTATCCTCCAAAAAAACTGTCAATTAGTGTGTTAAGCTGAAGAGACAAAAAACGTCATTAGTTCTTGCAAAAAGAATAATGGGTTTTAAAGGTTTTACTTTAGACGAAGGCAAAAAGCACAAGAGTGAGTCTTATGTATTTTCATTTATTTCCTGCAATTATTAAAGTTTGAAGGAAGGCTTTATTGTTCTAAGGTGCATGATTGAGGAAGCAGACACAGTGGGTTGTTTTTCTAAGTAACTGTGTACCTTAATTGTCTGAGATAAGACAAATAAAATTAGTTGTATTTGGTGGAGTGAATCATAGTGTGTAGAATATATTATTTCTCAGTTTTGATAGTTTCCTCGTTAGCAAGCAATGCTGCTGTTGTTGTTGATGATTAGGCTACGCTTTTGGACCACGATTAGATGTCTCTGAATTGTCTGTTATTGCAAGTTTGTGTCGGGCTTTCCTCATGCAGGAGTGGCATTGTTTCAAGGCACTACTGTATATGACTGCTTTGCCAAGGTCCCTCACCTGCCTTGTACAGTCCTCTTATGCAATGTGTGACGCCTGGTCACACGCTCCAAACAAATGGGGGGCAGCATTTTTCCTCTACCTCTTGGTCTATAAAATCTAAATTTACAGTCATCAAAAAAAAGCCAACTGCTAACTAAGAACAGGGCAAGAATACGCAAAATTCTACACAACTGCTGAGCCAGTGACCACTATTAGCTTAAGCCTATGGCATTTTACACTGCATAAATAAGCCAATTAGCCTAGCGCCTAGCATACCTTTCCCTTCTCACTGCTTTTCTACTATTACTTGGTTTAAGTAACTGCATCGCTGACAGAACACCATGGTTGAATTTCAGACTGCATTATTTTTCCGCCTAAAACATTGTTGAAACAGAGCAGCTAATATTAGTAGCGAGAGCTACCGCTGTTTTAATGCCATCTCTCTGCTCCGTGAGTCCGCACACACAGTGGAGTGTGTGCCATGCCCTCGGTGAAACAGACTCTCACACTGAGCTGAAATGAAACAAGTGCACAAAATTGGGTAAATAAAATATTTCGTTTTTTTCTTTCAGGGGGGTCGGGCAATGGAAGGGGAAACACTGGACATAGTGCAGGATGCGACAGTCAGATTGATGGTATTTTGTGGAGCTCAGCAACAGGTGAAGTTTTCTAAAGTAATTTTGATTTGGCTGTGGTTGCACATTAACTTAACTAAACAACTAGAAAACACACAAATATATATCCTTCCTTGACTTAAACACACACACACACAGTTATGCCATTCATTGTGTTGTGTTGTGAGGCTGCTGTGCTGTATTTTTCTCCAGGTTCTTTTTTGTGTGATGTTTTGGTCATTTTCATTATTTACTTTTCACATGTTTAATTGAATTTTTATGTAATATAAATGTCCCTACCATCGTGTTGGTGCTTTTTAACAGTTATATTCATGTTTATTGTAACTTAGGATGCTTGGCACAGTGCAAAAACATTTTTACATTAATTGATATGACGTTATAGTAAACATAACTGAATTAGGATTCATGAATCATAAATCGTAATTAATCTCAGCAGTATGGCTCTTTCTCATAAAACTATAGTTATCATCAACGCGTTGGATCATTTAGAGCATTAGGAGTAAAATGTATTTCACCTTGAAGAAATACTTAGTAAATGTGATAAGGTAACCTGTAAATGAGAAGGGTCCTTTTTGTAATGAACTTCCTACCTTGCAGATGGCCATTTGAATGGTCTTTAATGTGGGTAGAAAGTGTGACAGTGGTGCTTAGGGGAGGCTTACATAACTGGTCATAGTGCAAGAGGTTTCAGGCGCTGAGCCCAAAATATGTCATTGACTTGTGCCACACACAACAGGAGATGGCTTTTGCATCACAGTGTGAGTGCTAGTAAATGATTGGTTACAGGAGATTCTCCAATAAATTAATTGTTTCCACTTCATGGTTAAGTATGTGCTACTCTTCCAAATCGAGTGCTGGTACTTGGTTATTACACTTTAATAGCTCGCTTGCCAAACTAACGATATATTACTCCATGTGCTGGCTCAGATCAGAGAAGATGAATTGGCTATTAATTAGAGTTGCACTGAGAGGGCACAGGGGAGAGACTACTCATAGCCTTGCAATCAGTGTCAACGGGGGCCCTATTCTGACTAGGACAGCCAGGGCAGGTCCAGGTCACTGAGTGTTATCATGAAAACCATTGAATCTGGTAGAATACGCAGCATCAAACATGGCCACCATCTTGTCGAGTCAAACAAAGGACAAGGGAGTTTAACATCGCCCAGCTGCAATTTCATCTGATGATTTTAGTCAGGAGTGCGAACAGAATGGCAGAGATGCGTGGGAGGTTGTTTGGCTCCATGAAGTTCCTTAACAAAAGCCTCACGTCCGAAGGACTTTGAATTAGAAAGTTATGGAGGAAATATTTGACGGGCAGAGATGATTTGTAGGGAATATTATTGTTTGGCTCACTTTTCTTGTGCAGCCTCTGAATTAGCCCTTTTATCACAATTAATTAAGCTTGCCTATAGGAGATGTTCCATCTTGAGCTCATCCACACAGGATAAATAAGTCAAAGCAGCAGGATATATGTCCTTTTATTGGCTGACTTGATCTCGGAAGCATCTGTAGTGGGGGGAAGCTGTCTCTGTGGTGCGACTTTGTGGAAGAGTCTTTGCCATCACTCACTTTGAATGCTTCTTTTATGACTCGTTTTGTTAAAAACCTCTTTTTTTAATGCAAGGTATCAGGAGTTATGGCCTGTCTATGCAAATTAGAAAATTTTGACAGTTTGTTATTCATGTCATCGCCTTTTTAAACACTTAAAGGCAATAAATTCCACCGTGACAGGCTGCTCCGAAATTGCCACTAAATATTATTAAATATTTTAACAAGTTCCTTGTAAATATGCCTTAAATGTTTGAACGATGGGCAGGAAGAAAAATGGCTTTGCATCAACTTATTAGAGGCTATAAAAGTGGCAGTGATTTATCATGGATGTAGAGCAACTCAGGCCATCTTTTTTTTGTTTTGCGTATTCCGTTAGCTTGCTTTGTCCTGATGTGCACATTAAACAGAGAAGCGTCATGTTAAAAGCCTGCAGTTTCACAAGTCATGAAAATGTTAGCAGCAAATGTTGTTGTACCTGTGGTCCTTGAAAGATAGTGATATATGGCAACAGCTTTTGAAAGTTCTAAAGCTTCTCGTCCCCATTTACAGTTTTCCATTTTCTGATATCACTGGCTGTAACGGAGAGTGTTTATCAAGCAATCCAGTTGATTTGATGTTGCAGAGATTAGGTTTGATATGTCTGAAGTAAAAATGTTGTTAATTCAGGCAACTTTTAGCTTTTCTTCTACTCTTAAAAATGTTTCTGCCACATTTAGAAACAAGGTCAAGATCAAATCTGAATATTCTGATTTGAAGGAGGGACATTTTGAGCAAAAAGAAATGTTATCTGTCTCTACGTGACTTATTATCTGTAGCATTGTAATGCCTCTGTCCTCTGACACCGATCAGCAGATAGCTTGTCATCCTTCAGTATCCTTCAGCTTCTTCGCGGCTGTATTACTGTCCATGACAATGATTGTGTTGGTTTGATGTGAATCTGAACAATCCCGTTTGGCTGTGTTACCTCTAGATGTATAAAAATCAATAATTTTCTCTGGTGATGCTAGTCGCAAATCTCTTTAATTACAAAGTCAAGCTACAAAGACGAGCTGAACTGTCTAAAAATAGTTTGAGAAGTGACACAGTCTTGTCGTTTGTGGTGCACCTTTCTATTGGTCAGGGCTGGGAATTGAGCATCAGATCAGGGTCATTTAGAGTAACACGACTGTGTTCCACAGGATTTATGTTTTACACTGGCAATACGCAGATTCCTTCATCAGCCACGTTCCAGCTTTTAAATTCAGAAGTCAACTTTTTTTCCTGACTACCCTATCATTTTGTGACTTAAAGTGGTTTCTTAATTTATTGCACTTCAATTATGATCAAATTCAAGTTCGTGTTCTTTATTAACTCTTAAGAGAGGAAATGATGTCGGCCAGCACCCGCAAAGACAGAAAAAAGAAGGAAAGAAAGAAAGGAATAAAAATTCAAGACACAAAACCATTAAATGAAAACAATGTCGAAATGCTGACTGTGCAGTTACCTCAGAGTTTTTATTATGTAGAGTCATAGTCACTGAGATGAAAGAGCTATCAAAAAAGCCTGGTGCACATTTTTTAAAATAATTTGCATCTGGCCCAGTAATGCTTTCAGAGCATGGGTGTTCATTATTTGCTTTATTTTGTCACTCATCTGTGTAAATCACACATCCTCTGCGGACCTGACTGGCACCTGTTACCTTACATGTGCTAGAAGCTCCTTCTTGTCCTCAGCGCACCAGAGATGCACAGCAAGCACGAGGAAAGTGGGCCTTGTCACAAATCAAAGGATGTGACATTCATTTTTTATTTACACGTTTATTTTTCAAGGTTCACAAAATATTACCTACTGAATATTACTTTTCATGCTTAAATTGTACGGCAACATTTTAGTTCTGGGGTTTGATAAACAAGAGTGGCTTTCTAGACATCTCGATCTTGTGCTTGTTAGATGCTTATTATCACATCGTCTTTGTTCCTTGATGCTTTTTATTTCAGGTATAAAGAAGGCAGTCATGGGTCATGTAATCCAGAAACCCTGCACTGTTTTGGTTAGAAGCCACTACAGTATTCTACAAATCTCAGTGCTGTCTGTGCACATCACTCTTACTGGTTAGTGTGACGTGACGGCTGCTATGTCAGCAACACGGCACATCTCTGTTCTCCCTCTCTGGAGCCCTCTGTGAGTTTTCCCTGGGGTTGGCAGAATACGAGTGCCCCCTTGTCTGACTGGCTATAACCTTGCCACCAGCTTGTGTGTGCGTGTGTGTGTGTTTTTTCCAACTCTAAAGACTTGAACAATGATGACTCAAGCCATGCAGAGTACACCTCAGGGAAAATACAGTGGAAATAAAAATAACAAGTGGATCTTTGACTGCAGTCAGACGTGAGAGGAGGCACGCTGGCACTCGGCTAAAAGCCTGAGCAGATTCTGCCCCCCTAGTTCATTAGATTAGGCTGTCTCGTGTTCAGGAAGTGCTGAAAGGCACTGCAGATTGTATCTAAACGAAATCCTGTCCTTACGTCCAGAGACAGTTGCCAGTCCTAGTCTTTAAAATTCCAAAGTAGTTCTCAATCCAGTTAAGGACTGATTTTGTGGTCGTCTCTTTGTGGCCCTCCTGCTGAAGGTTCTTATTAGAGGGGTTAAGTACGAGGATGCCTGTGTTGGTATTTCTGCAGTTGCTCATCTGTGCACCGCACATGAATTTCTCTAAATTATTTATTTTCCTGACACCACCATATGGTGCTGTAACTTGTTTGTCTTGGAGCATACTGGAGAAATGCAAGACCGAGACTGGATTACTTCTTGTGTGTATACATGGGAGACCCTCTTCAAACAATGCCTGTTTTTTGTTATTTCTTTTGCTGGGTGGGCTCTGTTGATGCAATTCTGCGCAACCCTCTACAAGAGTTCTCTTCTCATCTACTTGTGAGCGAAGAGATAATAAACATAATTGGGCCAAAATGTGGTGATGTTTTAAAGAGTTGCACGGGGGCTGCTGCCATTGGTCTGCAGTTGATGGGCCAACCGAATAAGAAGAATGAAGGGCCCTGCAAAAATAGGGTCCTGATCTTCTTTGAAATGCCACAATTAATTGCTATGCGTTGTCCCCAATGCATGGATGATTAAATGTGCTCCTAAACTGCCCTGATTTGTGGGGGCACCTTGCCGATTTTATTTGCCACTGTTAACATTTTCATCCCTGCATTATGCATGGTGCTGTGGGGCAAGGAAGTGCTGCAAACAAATGGCCTGAGGGATCGGCGTAAACACAGCGTGCCATAAGGGGGAGAAGACTAACAGTTCAGCACCGCCTCCCTCAGCCAGTCTTCTTCTGACAAACTAGACGGCCCCTCTGCAGCTTGGCTGTAGCTGAGTTGAGAAATACAGTGTGGTTATCAATGTCAGTCACCTCAGGTATTCAACAATGTTAACCGTAAATGAGCAGATCTATATGGCGAATGTAAGTACAAGGTTGTGGTTTGATAAAAGGGAATATGCTCATCTGTATCTTTATTAATCAACAATGAATGCATGTCTGATAGAATATTTCTATCCAACTAATTAAATTTGATTCATCCTCCTTCAGCATGTATATGCTGAGGTCACTTTCACTAGTTAATTCTGACAGCCAAAGCAATGTGGTGCTGGTTCCTTTGTGTTTAGGGATTTTAATTCCTCATTGCAATAATCAGTGACTGATGGGAGCCCTAGTGCTTTATGAAGGCATGCCAAATGACATGTGCTCTCTTTTGAACATGAAACGCTCAGAGTAGAAATATGAATTTTCACATTAGAGGCACACTAACTCTCTGATTAGGATTTACTTGATCTGGGATCTTGGCTGTTAGAAGTGCAGCGCTCCACACATGGCCTGCCCGAGTTGTCAGCTGTCATGGCATTGGCCCAGAGCCTTACACTTGGCAGGTCTCCACCCTCTCACCTCCGGCTGACAATGCAAATAGACAAATAGAGGCAAACAATGTGTAGCCACTGGACAGCTCTGTATAATGTAATTCCATATGGATAAAAATACTTGGGTCTCATGTAAGTTGAGCAACAAAATGATGGTCCTTTTCACAATGATAGTCTGCAGTTCTTCATTTGAAGTCATAAACCAGTCCGTGCTCTCAAGTTCTTGCCAGTATATTCAGTTTTCTTCCCATTTTTCTTTACCCAGCCCCTTGCTATCAAAATCCTCTGCATGGCATTAACAGTAACTAATGCACTAGGCAATGGAAAGAGGGCAGATATTGTTTTTTATGGCCTGACCTTTGAAACATTATTATTTTTTTGATGAATAACTGTTTACTCTGAATGCGGGCATTAAGCAAGTTTCCTCAAGGTTTGCAGTCATTGCCCCTGACACAAATGGCAGAACAAAAACATCTCATCCTGTTCACAGGCAAACTGAAGCGTGCTGTCAGTGGATATGGAAAGTCTGTTTTAGTGGACTGGAGAGTAGTGTTAAATAGGTGGCAACCAGTTCATTAGGATGCCTTTCAGAGCATGAAAAATGACCTTTTCCCTTGTAATTGTAGTCTGAGTTCATAGATAGTTGACTGGAACCAGAGCACACTGTATGTTGACAAGGATCACTGGAAACAATTAGCATTGCATCTCACCAGTCAGTCTGTTACCATGTTTTTTTTACACCTTCTTGCTTAAATGCCAGTCTGATTAGATTATATGTGACAGATAAGTTGGACACATAGGAAGCATAGACATACATTATTTCATTTACCAAGTGCAATGAACTGCATCTAATTCTTTACGTGTGTCTCTCTCATGCATCGTAGTATGTCTTAAAAAAAGGGTAGTGTAACAAAGTGATGAAGTATTCTCCTGCAGTGTAGCCCTTGATATTCTGCACTGTAGGTTTATCGGGTGTTTCCATTTCCCGAGTTGGGAAGTGGTTCTTCCAACTTCGGTGTGTTCATGAGCTATAAGTCATAATGTGGAAACAAGATAGACGCTACAAAGAAGATGTGCTTTATTGCACTGCTTAGAACGTTTAAATAAGTTGTTGATATGTGTTTCTGACTTGAGGGGGCGTGCACAAGAATTTTCCAAGTATTCTGAAACCACATAATCACAAAACAATGTTAACGAAATTGAAACATAATACTTATATCCTCACCGTTATTTGGATATGCTCCAAAATGTAATGGGTTCTTCCTTGGCCATTTCTACACCCTTCCACCAAGTTTCATTAAAAGCGGGTCAGCATTTTTTCCGTAATCCTGCTGACAGCCAAACAAACAAACCAACCAACACACATCAAACCGTGCCGAAAACATCACCTCCTTCCTTGGCAGAGGCAATTACATGGTGGGAGCCAGCATCTGAAGTGGCTAGTTGGTATATCAGATAAATGTAAAGCCACAATTTATGATCCAAATATTATTAAAAGGGACCAACAACAAAAGTCAAGACACAACATAGGAACCTGCTTCCACCGCCAACCTGTACAGATGGCAAGATTTTTAATACAAAGACAAACACTGGTCAACAAAAATAGATCTAAACAATTTGTGCTTTCTAATAGTGTTAAAGGGTTGTTTACATTAGTATGGTGTGTTAAAATATTAAGTAAAACATGTACTGTATACACACATATTTTTTTGGATTATAATCAGCTGGATCTTTGTGCTATTTATTGCTGTAATTTCATGTAATTTTCCACAGTTTAATAGCAATTCTCGCCTTTTTTCAGGCACTTTTTTATGTTTAATTACAATGTTTAGAATAGGTTTATGTACATTTTGGGTTTATTTACTCCATTTTATTTGCTGCAGGCATATAACTCCTGAGACTTCTAATGTACTTGTTTAAGTTAATCAATTCCATTGAAAGAGCTACAATTTTTTATGTATATATGTATGTCATGTCTTTTCAACATGCTCATCTCAATCTGACATTAATATAAACCTAGAGTCTTAGGGGAGTGCAGTGTATTTATGACACTTGTGGAAAGCATCAAAAATGTGTTAGTCAATATTTATGTACAGCTTTGGTTTGGCGATGTATGTTGCCATATTCAGCTGAGGTTATAGCTAGGATATAACATTAATATATGGAACTGGATCGCTTTTCTTCTTCTGCATCTTCATACTCTGTGGTGTTTTGATAAGGCAAATGTGGTTGAAGAGAGCAAATATTTTAAGTTATCTGCAAATGTGATGCACATCTGTCAAACAGCCCAAGGGTGAAAACCAGCGCATAACAAGGCAACAAATGCTGATCCGGGACTTCTCTGCGGCAAAATAAAATATGGCTCAAGTTTTCATTAAGGTGCTATTGATTAGCTTTTCCTGGCAATGAATTATGGACAACATTAAATAAAAAGGAAAATATTTTTATGACTTTGCTTAGGCCATGCCAGATTCCCCCTTTGCCTCTTGTATGCTCGCCCTGACAGGCATTTTGTTTTCTCTCAAATTCTTGTGGCTTTTGTGAGACCTAGACTATGTTAATCAGAAAAAGTTATTTCACTTTGTCTACCATCCCCATTTTAGATTTGTGTAAAACGATAAGTATTACAGACTCCAGAAAGGATTTAGAATTTTCAAGAATTAAATTATTTTAAATCTTGTTTGTTGTTGAAGGAATATTTTACAACTTCAGACACTCCCCCTGGTAATAACCATTTTCAAAATGTCAGAATGTCCATAGAAACTAGAGACCAATCTTGCAGCATAATCCAGGTTGCTGCTTTCCCCTTTGTATGTACAGTATATTGCAAGCAGTCAAATTTTCATGGAAATGATGTGGGTACTGATTATCTTACTATACACCTTCATACTCGTTGCTGCACCCCCACACTGTGGCATCAGCTATATCACAAGTAACTGTGACACTGCCTCTGATGGCCAGGAAGAATAAAAATAAAACACATTTAAAATTCTGACACATGGGCTCAAATACAATATTCCTGAAAACAAAAATGGAGTGTTTTTTTTTTAAACTTTCTACATGTATTGTTTTTCTTCGGAAAAAAACTAAAACAAGAACAAGTCAACAGACGAGACATATTTTCTCTTTCTGTTCGTTCTGCACACCCACATAGGAACAACTCCATTCACCTTCTTTAAACCTACACAATTTTGGCATTGGTTTTGACTTTACTATCATTGGAATGTACTGACTGTTGGGGTTGAAGACTTTTATTAGAATAATAACATCTCTCTACAGTAAATAATAGTTCAACCTGTCCGTCCTGTTTTGCGTTGTTGAAAACATTTTTATTTCCCACATATGTTCTGTTTTCTTAGCTGGGACAGGTTGCAGGGCCAGTTTTCTTAACTGGAACACCTTTTCTTTTGTAATGTTATATCCTGCATGGTGACTCGTCGACAACAATGTAGCACATACTAACCTAAAGAGTTACTTAACACGTACTGTAAGTCAAAATGTCCATATTTTGTATTGTATATGTTGTGTATATAAGCCAAGCAAGGATAGAAGTGTCCTTAGTGATTATGAAATCTGAGAAAGATATTATTTCATATGCAAGATTTCTACACAACTACTGTATTTGCCGCACTTGAATTTGGTCAACAGGTTTGCCCATGCGAGCTTTGTTGGGTAAGGCCTTTTATTCCACATAGCACGCAAAGTAGTGTCATTTTCGAGTCATGTCTCAGAATGAGCATTCCATGCATACTGTATGCTTGGTTTCAGAACACACAGAATGCATAAAATAGTACTGTATGTCCTTGGCATTTGTGTCAGAAACAAAAATTTCACAGTTTAAAGAGAAATGCAGCCGCACCTACAAGTCAGTGCAGTGCACACGGTATGAGCTCTTATGTTCACTATGTTATCTGTACTGTGGCATTGTTGCAATTATAGGGAGGTGAGGATTTTAAAAAGACTACACATTAGCAGCATAACATTTTGCTTTCTTTTTTGAAGCGGTGAAACTAGTGAAATAAAAACAAATAAAACTTGCTTGGTAATGAAGTAATTCCAATATGGCCTGGCAGTTTTTTTTTTTTACTTAAACAGCTTTAGAGGTGATGTGCAGTAAGAACCACAATAAATCCTGCCTCACCTTCCCTCAATGAGCTACTGATCTATCTACTGTACAAGATCCCTTCATATCACATTTACATACTTAAATATTGGTCTAACCCTTTTTTCAGCTTTATTCAACACACCTGAAGCTAGTCCTCATTTACAGAACACATTCTTCGTGGTTTAAACGTTACTGCATGGCAGAGCGGTGGAGTAAGAGCTCACGGATTTGAATGGTATGTTTTTAAACAGACAGCTATTCTATTGTTTTAGATAATTTACAAGGTAAAAGGCTTTGAAATCTGACTTTGGTAGTTCATTAAGTTGCCACATAATGACAATCAAGAAATAACAAATCTGGTGTAAAGCTGCAGTGCATAGTTAATAGAAAATGTCTTAGATGTGACAATGCTTTATAAAAGAACGCCATGACTGCTGGGTGCTCTTCCCTGTTCAGACTGCAGACACTTAGTGCACCAGGTGTTTTGCCCAAGATTTTTTCCACAAGACAAATGGAAAAGTGCCATATCCTTTAAACATCCCATTAATATGTCTTATAAGACTCACTGCAACGGAGCACCAAAAGCTCAATTTTATTACAGTTTCTTGTCTTTGTCAGGCATAGCTTCCAGTTTACGTTTTCAGGTAATTATAGAGCTGTGCACACTAGAGTGGCATAAATTAGCACTTTGGGGGAAGAATCAGCTGGCTGGATGCCCATCATTGCCTGTATGGTCTGGACATGATAAACACACAAGCAAAGTGTGCGTCAACATTTTAATGGAGCATGTGTCTTGGCTCTGCTGACACTGATTCAAGACTGAATGAAAGGACCTTTTCCCCCTGAAAACGAAGACCGTTCTGTACCATTATTTCTTTGATTTTATACCGTAATTGGTTAATAATGTGCTCTCATGACAGGTTAACTCAGAAGAGTTATTTGTAAAAACAGGCGAGAGAAACTACATGTGAGACGAGACTAAAGCAGAGAAATGATTGTAGATGATCTCAAAACACATAATGTCAAAGGATGTTCTGACCTAAACCCTTTTGGGTCAAGTATCTTTTCAAGTAGTGTGCCATTTTTTAAATTTTTTTTATGGCTATATTGCTTAGTTTTACATGGATGTGCTGAAAAACATTATTGAGTGAGAGGGCATCTTATGAAAGAGTCTTTAGACGTTGCATGTGCTTGATGTGTGAGGAATCATGTGAGAGGTTTGATGTGGTCTGAAGAGTTTTTCTATCGTAGAGGCCATGAAAGAGAACTCATGGCCGTACTGTTTGCTCTGACAGCTGAAGCTCATGGTAGGCAGGAACTGCAGGACAGAGCAGCGATTCCTCCTTATTACATTTGGTATTTCCTCCCAGCTGATTGAAGTATCAGCATATTGCTGCCATATTCCCTTCCACAAGAGCCCACAGTTTTAATAATTTGCAGAATGAAGGGGGCAGATGAGAGGTTATCAAAACACTTGCATTCGTTTAATCTCTGAAGCACTGCCGTTTACTACATTTACATCTAGAACAGAAAAGAGCAGTTCATAGTTTTCCTTTTAAAAAAAAAAAAAAAAAAAAAAAAAAAAGCAGTGTTGAAAGCAGAAAACTAAAGCTGTATCAGACTGTCTACATTAATGTACACTATGATCAATGATCAATACGTGCCAAGAAATACTATATGTACTACGTTTACAGTATGATCATGTGGAGGAAAAATAACAATAAGTAATCTTGTGTCATTTAGCTGTTCTATGCAAAGTTAATGTAATCCTCTAATGTTTAGTGTAACGCATCAATCATGCAAAAATCTATTGTTGCATTAGCCTTGAAAGAACAATAATAATAAAAATGCTATAATGGTTTTAGCTTCCTTTCCATAAATCATCTTGGAGGGTGGGGAGGGGGCATCTTAACTTGCCACTTCAGCTCATCTGAGCAGTTGAAGGGATGCTAAATACTGATATGATATTGAACAATAACCGGAGCCGCAGTTGGTCACTTTCAACCTGAAGTGGTTTGAAATACTGCGGGACACAGTCAGTCGCTGCTTCTAACAGAAGTTGACCCAACACCTTCTACAATGACACAAAGCAGTTTTCGGTTCAATAGCCACTCAACAATGCACTGTAAATCAACAGTAAATGCATAAAAACAGTGCATAGCGGAAGATTTATTGTAACTCCGCAAATCCTTTTAAACAAATATTAAAATAAGACCCAAATCAGCCGGAACGTCATTTAACAGGTCATGCTCACTTCAGTTTTGAGCTGGGCCGCCGTAGCTGACAGGCTGTCTGAATTTACATCGATATTAACATTTGATTAATAACGCAGCTCTCACTCTCAAGACGCATTATGTTCTAAGTGTATATGTCTGTGATGTATGAACAACATGCAAATAGAATCAACACATGATTGGAGCACAATGTTCTTTCAAATGGTTAAACAGCACATTAGGATTCATCGATGAATGTAAAAGTTGAGCAAATCTCCTGTTCAATAATGTGTCTATATACAAACAGTCATGTAACCAAACACATGCGTATAGAGAGGATTGCTGAAGAGCACAGCTTTCAGATTTGATAAGTGGAAGTGCATTCCTACCATGTGGTTTCAACCTGGGACCTTTACAAGTGCTTGTCAGAGTAGCGCTCTGAGTACTGCCTAAAGAGGCTTTTCGATTTCACAGAGAATACACTCTTCCCATGAAGTGGGTGGAGAAGATAATTCTCCAAAAGAGGTAGGGGAAAAAAAGAAAACTAGAGAATTAATAAACCTTTTTAGTCCGCATAATCATTCATTTTGAACTTAAACTGAACAGAGCAACAAAACAAATCATTTTTGGGGAAAGAATACATGTATTTTAATGCCCTCAAGCAAAACTAATTAAAGACGACACCTCATTTACATAAATAAGCATTATAATTTGCATGCAGGCACAAGGGAATAGACTCAGAAAAGAAAGCAATGTTTTGCAGTCTGCTAATTTCATTTTTATTCAGGATTTAAGCTCAATAAAGATTCATTTTGGATGGGAAAGGAAAATAATCAAAGGGGAAATTTGAACTATCTCCAAAGATGCAGCAGCTTTCTATTGAAAGGGCTCTTTCCGAGTCACCAGATGACTCCTAATCTGGAGTGGCACTTCCTGGCCCAGCTCCAATACCAACTCCTTGAAAGGTACAAAAAATTTTAGAGCCCAATTTATTAGTATGCAGTTCTGGCATCGGGTAGAGAATTAATGGCGGTGACTGATAATGACTGTAATCGTGGCACAAATGGGGTGTTGAAATAGCAAACAACGGGCACAAGGCATGTAATGGGGATTTTATTAATTACCCGAGGTCCCTAGCATGAGCAGTCTCCAGGATTTACTGTGGCCATGCCAGCCGGTCGAGGAGGGGTCGGCCAGTCTAATCTGACAATGAAAGGGTCACTACAGAGACTGCAGTGTGGGCAAAAGGCAGTAACGTGGCATGCTACTGCACTTGCTTTAAAACTTATTTTTAATATTAATATTTGATAATAAATGATCAGAGCTACTGGTATTGAGACAATGAGAGGGGTTGATTGGGGTTTGGATCGTATCAAACATCAGAATCCTTAAGTACACTACTTTTCAGTGATGTGGTTACAAAGCAAAAAGAGGCAAATTTGCTCATTCACCAAGTGTTTAGTCACATAAGAAAACAGATCAAAAGACCAGAAACAATTCCGATAAATTACCCTCTTTCTTTTTGATTAAGTTATATAGTAAATGCAGTCACCTACGATGAAATAAGCTCCCTCTATCTTTTTGTTGGCTATTAGTAAAGGAAATCAACATATGGTAGCACTGTCAGGTAGGATAGCCCATTCACACATCAACTCATCAACAAGAGAGGATTGATTAAAAGTCCTTTTTATTACTCACTGCATCCTTAATGGACGCTAGACTTTCAAAATGGAAGAAACAATTAGAGTTTTACTGCTTTGTGGGCACTACTGATTTATATAAATCACTGCACGGGTGTAAATTTTCCAATAAAAGACTGAACCACTCCTAGCATACATAATCAACATGTCCACACTTGGTACACACTCTAGACTCGCACAATCTCTTTAAATTGGTAGGACTCAACAGTCACACCAATTCAAGCAACCAATCAACAGATTGGGTGTGCTTGATGGAATTTCTAAACTGTTTCTATATGCTTTACCACTACTAATCATACCCAATGCTTTCAGCCCAAAAATATATCTCCCCAAGGCAAAAAATAACATGGCTATGATTTATTATAATTCAGTGCTGTACGAGGATGACATTGGAGTTTTCTCTAGTTCATTTAGAGCAGTTAATATGAAAGTGGTAGTGATTTCTCCCCCATAATTCTGGTTTGTCCAGGCATGTGAGAACACGGTTATTGTATTCGGATGTTTAAAGCTAGTGAGATGTATTTGATTTGGAGGTCCCTGTTGGAGTCATTTTGACACCAAATGGAACAACTGCTATCATATGATTTTGATAAGGATGCTTGAAATGTGGCCTTATGAAGGAAAACATCCAAGTCTAAGCCTGGTAAAGTGAACACAGTTGTCCTAGGCGATGTGGTCACTGAGCTCCATTGAAACATGAAGTAGGTGGAGCCATGCTGTGCAAGGCATAATATAAAAAATGCCACTCCCTGTTATATAGTCAATAACCTGAGTTTAAAATAGCATTTTAAAATTGTCTGGGTAGGTACCTAGATGCAATTAAATTGATACTCCACCCAAAATCTATCTTTGGAGTAACAAATAACCACCCTCCGTAGACTTGAAGTTAGGAAAAAGTTAAATGTTTTTAACCTCTTTGAGAAATCGGTTGTGGTCAGCTTGTAGTCATATCAGTTACAATAGATCCTCAGTGGGGAACAGAAGAAAATAGGTATTAAAACATCCATATTGTAAAACTGAAAACCGATGCTTCAGCATTTTATTCTTGTCTGCTGTCCATCCATAGGCTGAGTATGTTGAGAGCCAGTGATTTGCCTAAATATTGCTCTCTTCACATCAGACCAATGAGGAGAATGAACAGTGTTCTGTAATATACTCATACTTTTACCTCAAAAACCTGTTGCTATTAGAATCCATTGTAATCCACCTAGATTCCAGCTTTCCTACTTCACAAAGAAGCTGTTAGCTTTGTTGTATAATGTTGAAAGTTGTGTTTCTAAGAGACAGACCTACCCTTGCACTGTAATTCACACACATACCATCTGGGGGTGTGGACTGAACTTACAAGACCTCGCCTCCTCATTTCTACTTGAGGCTAGCTTTAGGCGATATTCGCAGCACTACATTAGGTACCAGCATAACACCCATGCATTGTGGGTAATGCATGCATCAGTTTTTGAAGAGGAAGAATAATGTGTGGGATAAGAAAAGATGAAATCCCTGGTTGTGATGCATCGATTTAGATCCTTTATTTTTATGTATACATTTTTTTAACTGGCCATTGTTAGTCTGACAATGTTATAGCGGCGCAATGCTAAATTGGCGGATTTATGCCATGAAAACTTGGGCTCTAAAATTTCAACACAGTGGCGTGAGCAGTGACACCACCACAGTTGGTGCAGTCTGAGTAAAACTTAAACAATATGTGGATCTAATAGAGAAAACAATGTGTCCTGATTTAGACTAAATGCACTGAGAGTATAGAAAGAAAAGGTCTGCCCCGGTTCTTTTTTTCCTCTTTCATCTCACACAGATACATAGACACACGCACCCTGAAACTTGTCAGCTGGATTTTTATTTCAGAAAGAAAACCTGAGAGTTTTAAGTTTAGTTTTAACTTTGAAATCATTGATAAAATGAATGAATAAAACTGTGAGACCTGGAGTGATTATATGATCAGAGTAGTGTAGGCACAAAATGCAAGTTTAGATCAAGTGTTTTTGTAAGAAGCATTCTTAACATTCCTAAAACTGCTATGAGTGGAGATTCACGTCAGTATTCAATGAGTAAGAATCATTAAAGCCGGCTATTTTTCTGTCAACGAGGACTCTAAAGTAAAAAAAAAAAAACATTCATAAAAGTAAGGTGGGCCAGCTGCACATTGCATTTATAGGATGAACCTGGATGTCTTCTTGCTCAAGTCGCATTGCGTGACAAAGGTGTGTGTATATTGTACAGTATATTTATCTTATACCTATCCCTGAGGGAAACTGTTGGTAACATAACCTCAGAAAACCTTACCTTTCAGGTTCAGATTTTCTGTTTTTGTCATGCACATGCTTTACGATATGAGCAGTATGAGGTAGACTCAAGCTCAATTTTCATAAAGGATTTTTTTTTTCCATAGCTTGAGTTTCCGTTTGTATACTGTTTGACCTTCTTTGAAATAATAAACTCCTGCAAAATCTGCAGACATAAAACTATTTATCTTCACTCTAAGCTTATAACATTCGATAAGTAACCAAATAAGCACCAATTAACAATAATAGAAAAATTTCCACACTTTGTAAAACACCTTGTGTTTAATCAAAGGAATTAACTTTTTATGAAACTTTTTTTTGTTTTCATGAAACATCGCCTGATCAAACGGCTTCACAGCAACATTCACAGGCACTGAACAGTTAACACATTTCAGATCCTGTGATTGCTGTTTTATCACCAAAATCAAAATATGCACTTTTTCAGTACCTTCCCTCATTCACATGTTCTGACAAGGTTTTCACAATTGGCTTGGCTCTAGGTTGCGTTTATAGTATTACTGTGTACTTCAGTGTATCTTGTTTTTATTTAAACATTGTTTTTTAAGGGGATTGCGGGAAAAATTGCACCTTGTAAAAACAATTGTTAAGCTGACAGGGAAATGGATAAAACACTTCAAACTAATTCGCAAATAAAAAAAAGGTCTGAGGTCTACATATGTTTAGAACTGGCCTTGTGTTTGTATGAAATATTGGCATAGTCTTTGAATGTTATTTCTCCCCTAAAATCTGATAAATGTATTCCGCTAAATGCTGTGTAGCATTGCTTACTCATTTGTTCTTTCCTGTCCCAGAAAGAGTCATCACTATAATGGAAAATACCAGAAAGTACATACCCCATTTACTTGTGAAATACCCAACTTCCCGAAGCTTTTTGTTTGTGTTTTAAAAGAAAATAAAACATTTTTTAATCTCAAGTACCTGTTCCATGGGTGTGAGCATTTTTTTCCAAGTCATGACGTCATGTGTGAAAGATTTATTGAAAAATAGTCATGCCATAACATATCGAAACTTGTTTGTGCGTAATAATCTAGATATTTAAAAAAATATCAGCCCCGTAAAACACGCATTCATTGTTCTTTTGTGTTTTTTTTCTCTCGTTCCTTTTCTTGTCCTGCCTCTGAGGTGAGAGGGAGAGACTTTGAAACTGAAGTTGGCAACATTCCTTAGCAGTGACACACACAGAAGTATCACCTTATTGCTCTCTTTTTCAACACATGACAAACACAAAGAGCTGATCCAGATGTTCAGGCTCTGATGTGAAAATAGATGTATAGCAAGAAAAGTGTAAGCATATATTGAATAAATAAAAAACAACTTTTTGTGAATTTTTTTTTTTTTTTGTTGGTGCCAAGCAGTCATTGCTGTTGTGTTTATGCACTGCACTTCTCAGGGTTATGTGCTGAGCCATTTTGGCTATCACTACTCCTGGTAACCACCCAGCTCTTGCTTATTAAAGATTTCTTTACTTATTTACTCCTTCTGGTGATGTAAAATCACTTCCCCTGGCAGATATTTTTATTCCTGGAATGATCTTCCCCACAGAACAACAAACATAAAAAGCTTTTTTAAAGAATACATTGAATTAGTGTTGTGTGGAAAACAAATGTGTCCCAATTATTACTAGAACCCACTGTGAACAAGTTCCATGCAATTCTGAAGCAGCATTCCCGTGTTGAAGAGGAGATCCCTCTGTGTTCCAGAGGTGTCTCAGACAGGCGTGTTGCCTCACCTGGTCCTGTGTTTACCTCAGATGGTAGGATTAGGAAGCAGCCATGTGGAAGATATGACTCTAATCCATCGTGCATTTACTTGGCACTCAGACACGGTCCTCCGCAACACTTCCGCTCCCTTAAAGGTAGAGCAACGCCCTTGAGGAATGCAAGAAATATCAACCGTTTTTTCAGACTCTCAGAGTGTGATATTGCAATATTTTGACAACCACATAAAGGGTGCAGTTTGCTCTGTGGAGGGGGGTCGCAGGTGGGCTGTTTGTGGGGATCACTGAGACGGGGTGTTATGATTATGTCTTATATCGTCTCTCTAGCAGTCATAAACCAGTTGGCAGATTCAAATGCACAAGATCGATCTGTGCATCATATACTGTCCAAAGCAGGCAGTTACTGAATTTCACAGTTGTGTCTGGCTTCTGCCAAACGTTGTCTCATATTCATTTTTCATTTTCTTTATAACTAACTGGATATTAAAAAGTCTCTTTCAACCTATAGTAGCACATAAACTGTGCTTTAAGTCTCAGTCTTCCAATGAAAAGTACATCAGTTCATATTTTTGTTCGCTGAGACATGTTGCTTTTTCTAATTGACTAGCCCTTGAATAGAAACCCATAAATTGTCACAAGGAGACTTGCCTCGACTGATCTTAAGGTACATCATCGTCGGCCCATTTGTGCGCCTCAGCACTTTGTGAAGTAAACCAGTTTAACAAATTAAGCTTCCACATTTACACTGTTTACAATATTTTTCAACCCGTCTGTCTGCCTGACAGTGTCTCTTTGTCTTTGATCTTAGACAATTAAAAGTTCTGTTAATGAAACTTCAAATAAAGTTTAGTTTGTGTGTTGAGAAGGCAGTAAGTAAAAATGTTCTAATAAAAACTCTTCTGTATTTCCTACAGCAGCTCATTTGTTGAAACATTGCATCACAACTACTTAGTATACGTATAATAAAGGCAATTCTTAGGAAGCCCAGCTACTGTCGAATGATAACTTTGACAACAGATTACATTTCACACAGTGCAAGGGAAGATTTGAGAGTTTACAGCTTTATCTTGTGTGTTTTTGGTCAGAGGACTCGCCCTTGCTGTCGTAACCACATCACCCCCATCACTAACGTTACAAAGCAAAAGTCTTATTTATCCAATGTGCTGATAATTAAGCCATTCTCATTAGTGACATAATTGGAAATGTAATTAGCAATAGTAATAATTATTGCATTTAATACCTTTTCTCTTTAGTTATTAGGCTCATTCAAACTGGTAATTAGCAGTCATGAGAATTTCATACTTTTCTTCTTATTCATTTTGGTCACTAATTATTTCTATTTTATTTTACATCAATAAATCATTACCACATTAATTTAGATTTTTCAAGAAACAAAACAAACACTGAGCTCGCCCACTTTTTAGATTAGACTGTTTTCTTTTTTTTCTTCTTTTTAATACCGAAGCTGCATTCTTTAAGCTTTTGCGTAACTTAACTTGTCGACCATCACCGAGGAGAATAGGGTTTTTGGGAGATGTCGTCTTGATTTTGAGAGAGAAAAATAGAGCCTTTTAAAAATGACATGTTTTATTTGCTCTACCTTAATAGACAAAACATGTCCCCCTTTCTTCTTTTACTTTAACCAGCTGTGGCCAAACATGTGATAAACCTGGATAAAAGACTGTGTCAGAAGTCTTGGTTTCCTCCTGTCAGACTTTTAACCTATTAAATATGTTTGTACCCAAGAGGTTGCTTTTCAACATAAAAAATGTTCCAAAAAGATCAATTGCTTAAAATCTCTCATTTCAAAGAAACTACATGTGATGGTAAACAGCTGTTTTATGTTTATCTACAGACATCAGATGGCAGTAAAGGGAGCATCGGGCAGAGGCGATAACTCCTCGGCGGATTCAGCTTCGGCATAGATTGTCAACAGTAAGGTGAGTCTTAAACTTATATTCGTGTCTCATCAACCAATATTTGCTGTAAATTTGATAACATGCGGTATGAATTCAATAGCTAAGACAGTGATGGGTAAAAACACATTTCAAGTATAAATTGGGGCCAGATTGGTTTGCTGTCACTGAGAGGCCAAACGAAGGGATTTGTCATTCAGTTGTATGAAAAAGCATTTCCCAGTTTGTTGAAACGGTTTCCGTCAGTGGGAAACAAATTATTGGATCATTGACTTTCTCAAAACACAGAATGTGGCTTGTTTTGTGCAGTATTGGTGTCTCTGCTCCATGTTGAAGTTGCACCTCTGATTCGAGGAACAACTTAATTGCACGCAAGCAGCACGCACGAGTCATGATACCCCAAGGCCTCGATTAATTAAGCTATGAAAACCCACGAGCAGAGAGCATTCAGCAGGTGCCTGTTTGCCTTGGTATGGGACTTGTTTTTGGCAGTGGTGCAGTGGCTCATTATAAATCTATAATTAAGTTACAATTTTATTTGCTTTTTTTTAACATACTGTCATAGGGGATCAACATGGCTTAAACTCTGATTCTGTTAAGTGTACTCTTGGCTATATTGCTATTGTATCCTCTATTCTTCCTCAGGAATTATACTTTGACAAATATGTGAATGAGAGGGTGGGAGTGATACTGTGTGTGCCACTCACTGGTTGTTATTCTGTGCCTCCTACAGGTGCTCTTGTTTTCAACTTGCTGTTGAGGCGCATCTTGTAATTCTTAAAATCTCTTGATTTGCTCTTAATCCAAAACAAGCTGATTTACACCCCCTGCCATCCTCCTCCCACCCTCTGTATCTGAGCACAAAAACAAACATGGCGCCCTCCTGCTGGCTGAAGGTATGGTCCTCAGATGCCCCACGGTTCAGCTCATCCCGTGTTGGGGTGTGATGCTAGCGCTAAGTGTATGCGATGAAGCGGCTCTCTCAGGGCAACGTCTGTTATTTTGAGTCACCTGCCAGCAAAGAGGGAGGGTGAGATGCACAGCAGGGGCCTGAAGGAGGGATGAGCAGGGCTGTGGGAGAGAATCCCCCTGCCTGCAGGGTGGTCAGGCTGAATGAGAGTCACCACCACGGCGGTAGCGTGTGCCAAGAGCTCGCTCAAGCTAACAATGTGGCCTGTGGAGGGGCAGACTGGGAAGGAAATTGAGGTTAACAACATTGTTACATATTAAACAGGGCTCGTCTGTGCACACAGGATGTGGAATGGTTAATCCTTGAAGAGTCAAGCATGTTATTTAGTAATGAATTCCTTAAGAAATTGTATTAAATCAAAATATTTGTGATTTGTTTCTGAATACACTACTTTGAGGAACTAAGGATCAGAAAGACATTATAGTTTTAGTGATTTTCTGTGGAAAGCTGCAGTGCAGACCATGTTGAGTTTTTAGGTTTAACTTGAATTGCTGTTTTTTTTAAAACAATCTGCATTACTTAAAACTCACAGATTTCAGAATTGTTCCAAACAAATGCTCATATTTCAAGTACTGTTACCTCTGAGTGGTCCTTGAACACAGTAAAGGTTTTATTCAAAAATCAAAACGGTGTAGTTAAATGTGAATTCATCAGGACGTCCACAAACTCTCGTCAAGGGAAGTGAGTAGTCGGCATGTGTGGATATCGTGAGTGTTTTCACTGGTGCTAATGGTACATTACATTAGTACAGGTCTTAGCACTGGTTTTTACAGCTCCAGCCTTACTAGTGAATCTCACCGCTTTCCTTTACTCTTTCCCCCACTGTGCTTTACCCAGGGGAGAGACGCCTTCTACGTGTTGTAATAAGGGTAGCTGATATAATGAAGGTCATTGTAATCAGAGCTAATGTGCCAAGGAGTCAAGACACTGTAGCTTTATTTGCCAGCAAGGCCCGGCATTTGGTACCCATGGGGATCAGGCTGATAGTGTTATCTTTGCTAACCTGACTCTAATACAGGCCTTGCTCCGCTGTTTGTGTCAGTGTCGGAGCTGAACTTTTCCCAGTGATCCCTTCCATGTGTGGATGGGCATGAATTGGGCTCCACTCCGCTCCATCCTGGTTAAATCCCATCCCAAGGTGTTTGGCTTCTCTCTGTTCACATACTGTATTTAAAGAGCTGCGCTCCCACTCTCTGACTTGGAAAACAGACTGGCCTCACATAGGCTTCGATTGAATGTACTTGACATAGAAACATTACATAGGCGTCTGCTGAGGACTGGCTCGTAAGAGATGACCTCTAAATCTAATCCTGTCCCTCAGGATATGCAAATGTCCTCAGCTCAAATTTGATTTGTTTTTGTCAGTTCAGGACACAGCAGTTTGTTTACAACTGTTATCTAACACAGTGTAAAAAACGGATGGTGCACACACGTAGCTCTACTTTAAAGACGTTTTACAACCTTGCTCACCATACTGTTTTGAAACTAAGGTTTTGTATAAATTTGTCTTAAACTTTGCCAATGAAATTCTTTTTTTTAATTTTAATTTTTTCTTTTAGTTAATCATTCTGCACGATGAATATTGGTTGAAATAGAATAATTAAACATGTTGTAATATGAACAGAGGGCTACTGTAAAAACTTGACCAAGACAGTTTTGAAACTGTAGCTGCAGAACTTCATCCATCTGAGATCTGATGACTCATATGTGACTGGAAGTCCATAAAATCAGAAATAAAACCCATCTCTAGCGGGGATCCTCAGCAGGTTGATTACCATAGCTCTTATTTTTTTGAACTCGCATTTTTGATTTGCCGCTTTCTGTAAGAAACATCAAAGGCCTTTTCTCCTATTCATCTGAGCACATCCAGAAAAAAAAGGCTACCCATATCTAACCCCATGCAAGTCCCCTGGTCCCATCATTCAAACTTCCAAGCCTCTCTTTGTGGCTTCCTAGAGGACCACGGTGAAATGATCTCTTTTGTTTCGCATCATTAGTTCCATCTGTTGTGCGCGCAGGCCTGTCTGTTCCGGAGCATGGCAACGTGATGGTCGCCAGGGGCGATTGGAGACGCTACCGTCCCGGTGGCTTGGGGCTCGACCTCCGCCACCACCATTGCCTCGTCCGTGATCCCCATGACACTCTCACACTCATGGGACTGTTTTTACTTATTTATTCATACATCTGGGGAAAATTGCAGCTTAATATGAAATCCGGTTAATTTAGTTGCTCTTTGAAAGATGGAATTTAGTGGTGATGTTATTTTTTTTACCTTATACTGCATCATTGAATAGCAGTTTATAAGTTCAAAAAGTTGTTACACTGAAGCAATACACCCTTTTTCAAACATTTTTTAATCTCTCTGAAGTGATTGTATGTAGTTAAATACAAATAACACTACTATTAAAATTAAAATTCACAAGGTATGTCCACTCTTTGTCAAAAACAGGCTTTAATAGGTCAGATTTGTGTGCTTATTTTCTTGCATTCGGGAGTAAATGATGCACCAACAGATGTAGCATTTTCTCTCAACAAGGAAATATTTTATTCATGATTTACATGAATGATAAATCTTCAGAAAGTCTTAGCGCTGATGGGCATACACAATTTAACATCTGTCTTCCTCAGAATAATTAATCGCATACCAGAACACTTGGGACCCAGTGTTGGATTTTTCCTCTCACTTTACTTGATCTAATTACTTCTTTAAAAGCAAAACATTCTCTAAAGAAGACTGGAATGATAAACATACCAGCCATACGCTCCTCTAAAGAAAAATCCAGGAAAGATGTAGGAAAATCTTGTTCTTGTGAAGACTGCTTTTTAGTCTTATCACTGTGAAACCATGCAAACCCCACCATACCTAAGACGAAGAAATATGGCCTTACGTTCTAATTATAATTTGTAATTCCCAAATGAATATTTCCATAATGTCTCCCGAGTGAATTGCTCTGGCCTTATCACCATAGTGTGAATATACAGCACAAGGGCATCTGTGTGCGTTGTCAATGCGGAGATCATCAGATCATTTTCATCGAAGACGGAGCCATCAAAGGTCATAGCCATCCAAATGACCTAACCTTGCAATGTAACACCTGGGTGTAAAAGTGGACTCATCCTATCTACTGGGATGGCTGTAATGTACCTCTGATGTATAAAGTGCGGAAATAAAATAAGAGTTATAGGTTGGTGGAGGAGGTTCAGTGTGGGCTGGAGGATACTGTAACTCTATAGGGTGAAATAGCTGTGTTGGTATCACCCGAGGTGACAGGCTATTGCCAAAGTGCTGTATTTGTTGGAACCATTATGAAATAAAGTCTGCGAAAAAGGCCAATATTCAGTTTGAATTGATTCCTGGAAAACTCCAGAAGTGAATATGCTTTCATTTTGATAGTATTACTATGGACAAAATGTGTTGTGTCAGTTTCACCTCGCCATTACTTTGCTCCATTAAGGCAAAACCGACTGATTTTATTTCTGCCCAGTCTATTTTCTGTGATAAAATGAAAATCGGAGAGCTTTATTAAGTCTGAGTGACACCTAAAGCTGAGAGCCAACAGGAAAATAAGTCATGTGGGATCTAGTTTCAGTTCATTTTTGCTCAATTCCCATCTCCTGATCAAATACTGCACTTTCCAGTTCGGGCCTAATGGGAGTGTCAAGTTCACGAAGGCCCTCTCTCTTCCTCTGACTCTATTACCTGATAACAACACTGGTTTTGGCACTTATTTGCACAGTGCAGTGAAGCGATGCTCATGCTGTGCACATTTGTAGGAGGTTGTAATTGAGGCCATTTTATTAATTTTGGCAAATCTTCTCTGCACATGTGTCCAAGTTGCTATGGGCACTAACCCATCTCATTTTCTTCCCTGTACTCTGACTATTTGAACTGTTCTTTTTAGTGAAGCTTTTGAATGCTGCTCCTCTTTAAGCCAAACAAACATGACCACTGATGTCTTGGGTTCAGGGCCTTTCAAACAACCTTTCAATAAAACAAGCTCAGCTGTGAGACATACAGGATCTCTCATGCTGGGCAGCCCCGCTGAAAATACCCTCCCTCCTGTTTCAAAGCCATCAGCTTTTGGTTCCCCCAGGAGAGCCAGCATTAGCCGGCAGGGTTTATTTAAACTTGTTGGGAAGGTCTTGCCTTTTTTCATGCAGTAGGTTATGTGACATTTAGGAGAACCGCACTACATCTGAAACTGATTTTATTTGGCTTATCGATCCAATTTTCAAGACTATAGGTGGCAATTTCCTGTGGCAGGGAAATGGTGGCAGGTTTTTGATATGGCCTGCATGGTGCTGGGCAGGCTACACCTGCAGCTCATCTGCCTGTGGCGTAAGCATAGGATGATGGATGCTGAGATGCCTGGGAGGCCTGCTGTGTTTGCCAGACTTTTAGCACTTTGCGAGTGACACTAACCTGAAAGGTGAGAGGAGTCGCAGGAGAAGGAAGGAAGGAGAAAGACAAATGAGGAGAGATGACAGAGGCATTTTTTACAGCTTGATACCAAGGTAACCTGACTTGTTTTTATTGACCTTTTCTCTTTTCTTTCCCTTATCTATCTACAGTATAAGATATGCCACTTAAATAAATGTCATTTGACCATCTCTGGTTTCAGTGTCAAATACTGACGTGTGGTATTTTGATAGAATTCCTTCGATCGTGTGGATAGTGTATCCATTCTGGCTGTTATATTGCATCACCTTACTGTGTTTTACTTAATATCTGCATCCTTTTTTTAATCACTTCTCCTTAACTGTCTCTTAAATCGTCAAACTGGTCATACTCAGTGTGTTACTTTTTTGTACCATCTTGGGAGGACAACTATGAGACATTACAGGACCATTAACCCCCCCCCCCCCTCTCTCACACACACACACACACACACACACACACACTCTCTCAAGCACTTTCAGGTTCTGTATAAATGCATCGGAATTACTTCCGAGGCGGGGGGGTGGGGGTGCAAAAAGACCACTGGAAAGGCTACTTATTCTCTTAATGATGTCTTGTCCTTTTAAAAGTCGTCATCTTCATCCACAAATGGATGAGTACGGCAGAGGAGCACCCCAGGGACTGAGGTCATCCCAACCTCCTTGTCCCAGCACAGGAAGTCATTTTCTATGAAATGAGGCAGGACAGTTCGCATTAAAAGTTGATTCTGTTGACAAGGGGTGGGTGGGGGGCAGTGCACTGCCACATACCATAGTAATTATTGTGGGGGTGGATAAGTTGGCAGGTATTTGTGATTAGTTTGCTGCCCACTAATAGCTGTGGCAGGACAAATACTTTTAACACAATATTTATGTTTTTGAATTAGTGTGTAACATGTCAAAGCAGAATCCTTAACCGACAGAGGCCGGGGATCTTCTTTATGAATGGCTATGTTGATTGTTGTCGTATATCAAAACTTGGCACTTCATCAACTTGTTTTAAATACAGTGTATTTGATTTGCACATTGTGAAAGAAGAAGGAATTTTTTTTCATGGGAGTGTACAAAAAGATAATCCATCTATTGGCAAGCTAGGGCATTAAGCTATCAACACTCATCTATTATGGTCTGTGTAATTGCACTAATGTATTGTTGCTGAACAGAAATTTTGGACTAACAGTGGAAATTTTCAAGTCTAGTCTTTCAAGTTTTTACTGCGAAAGCTCAGGGAGCGACTCACTTAATACTGTTTTGAGGAGGAGTAGTGCTAGCACAATGGTAAAAAAAAATACCACTACTATACAATATAACGCTAATATCCTTTTTTCAATCCCAACACCTTTGGGCTGCTTACAAGCACACATCACACGGGTGAGGTGTAGTCAGTGATATACATGACATGCGTCTCTAAGGACACTCTGATTTGTATAATATCCTTCAGACAAGGTCATAGCAGTGCCTACGTCTTTGAAGATAGAGGAAAGAGAACATGTTCCCCCTTCATTGTGCCTGTGGAATAGAACAAACGTGAGATCACGGTGTCGAGGGGCTTCCACTCTTCAAAGTTGATATGAATCAGACATGAAACGATTTAGATAAAGTGATAGTTATCTTCATTCCTGGCGCCGTCCATTGAATAGACAGAGTAACGCGTCGGGAAGCTGAATAGCTGAGTTTTTGTGTGAAATCCTGGGGAAACGTATCCATCTGGTGCATGAATAATTTAGATGGCTCAAGTTGGTTCCTGTTGCTGTTGTGTTTGCGCTCAGCTTTCTCTCTCAGCGCAGCACCCCCACCAACCCTCCCTCCTTGACATCACTCCTGAGGCTTGTTTGTGATGCTTAAAGGGAAGTTGGGCCACATGAGGAATCGTGGGGAGGAGAGACTCACTTTCCCTCTCTGCTGTGCTTTCTGTCTCCCTTCTTCTGTCTTTCCTAGACCTTCACAAACCTCAGATAAACAGTTTAACACCCACAGACACACACTCACACAAACGACAGCATCCTGCATGTGGAGACACTGTAGATGTAGAGAAACCGTAGATGTGCTCTGTTCCAAACATACAGTACACCTTGCACACCTTTTGAAGTTTGAAAGGCTTGGATTTCAATAATTAAAATCTGATCATTAGCGTGCGCTGAGCATTGTGTTAATAAGACTGGGTGTGACCGATAATAGATTTTTACGTGGCACTTATAAACGCATTATGCAGCACTTAACGGAGATGCATCAGAGTTGGGGAAAGTTCTTCTCATATGGAATGTGAGTGCAGGGAGTTTAAAATAGATTCAAAGTGCTGAATTGCCTAACTGACCCCTCAAGAAAATACACACACACAATGTAAGTCTTATTCTTTACAATTGCACATATAAAATCATATGCCAAATGGGCACCTGCCTGCAAAAAACCCCCCCAAAAAAAAACAAACACATGTTCTGACAAACACATGCAGCGGACACACAAACATGCACATCCACTAATACGCCAGACCAGCTATACTTGCCCTGCATTGATTAATTTATTGTAAAAATGCAAACATGCTCAGGTTGAGTTGTGTCCTCTGGTGTAATCCAGTCCCTGTCTTTAAAGGAACCAGTGAGGATGAGGGGGGTGGCATTGAGGAATAGGAGGAGGGAAAGACAGGCAGAGAGAGAAAGAGAGAGGGAGGGAGGAGGAGGGGGATGTGACAGGCCCTTGGAATCTCAACCTCTCTCTCCTGGCGCCCGCACTAATCAACCCCTGTAATTTATGCAGAAAATATGATTTATATTTAATTTCACTACACTTGCATTGTTAATTTGAGATGTAATTAACGCGTCGCCACGGCAACTAATTTCTCAATGCCGTAAATTATCACCGCCTTTTCATCAAAATTCAGTTACTTTGGCTCCTGTGTGCAGTGTTGTGATGCAATTAGGTTACCAGGGCAACCCCAAACTGTTAATTTTCTTTTGTTATATTGCAGCAAGGCAGAAGTTTTTGTACCACAAGTCATATTAACTTTTTTGGGGAACAAAGATCTTGGTTTTTTTCCCCCCGAAAAGGGGGGACAGGGTGTTAAACGGTGCCTGTGGAACATGCTGCTCATGAACACAAGTATACAACACCGCATGCTGCTTTTCCCAACACTTGTTACTCTATATTGTTGAGAACTGATTGATGGCTGAGACTTCTCTGCTATTGCTGCTAGAGGTGTTTCAAAGTTGTCCTTTGGGAAAGGGCATATTTGTCGAAAGGAATCTATATAAATGAGAAATGTGCTCATTGTTCAAATTTAAGAGAGCTCTGTCTTTCTGCCTCCCACAGCCCCCCTCTCCTCTCTCTCATTTTCTGTCTCATACATACAAACACACCACAGCACATTTCCAGTACTCTCACTCCTTTTATTCCCCCAACAGTGACTGTGAAATGACTCAATATTTTAATCAACTGTATCTAATTTGCACTCCAGCAGAAGATAGGGCCACATGTGTGCTGTTGTTGCCCTGGCTGGCACTGAGTATGCCCACCGGATACCTCTGAGCCGCCCTGGATTGCCACGCTTGCCAGTCTCCGTGGCCCACTCGGCGCGTCCTTCTCCAATCCATCCCCCCTTAGCTAGTCTTCAGTGGAAATATCAGGTCATTGGCTGCTAAGCTCTGGTTAACTGCAAAGGTAATTAAATTTGTAAGCAGGCTTTTTGAATCTTTTTAGCCTCTTCGGGTAATACCGGCAGGGATTACAGCGTTTTTGAAGCACAGCTCTATTTTGACGCCCTGGCAGAAAGGGGCCAAGTCCCAGTGACCAGCCAGGGTTCACAACAGACATACTCACTAACTGACAGACGCAGAGCCATGACATCCTCTTTACCGCGGCTATACATAGGGAAGAATGGTCGGAAAATGCTTGGTTATTACAAAGAGCATCCCCTGCAGCCAGATGGAATGATGCATTTGTGGGTTTTTTTTCTAAAGTAGTCAAAACAAGTTTATTTATTATTTGATGCCCACTGGCGCCCTCAAAATCAGTACACCCAAATGTGGTCAATACATTCATTTTCCTTGTGTCTTTTTGAGTTTCAGTCCTGCTACCGTGGCACTGATTTGCTTCATTTGTGGCACAGAAGAGAGGGAGACACAGTTCTTTTTCATATCACGATATTGTCCCTGCTGACTTTAAACATCAGTTTGACATTATTTGCAAAGACAGCATAATATAAGAGGATTCAGCCTATGTTCTTTGTAGATGGGGACCATGGGAAGAGGCACTTTTGAAAAAGCCCGTTTCTCACGAGGTAACAAGGGCATTTGATTTAAAAAAAAAACAAAAAAAAAAAAAAACAAAACCATCATTCCCATCTCATTTGACCTGTTTTAGAGCGTTACCTAATAAACGCAAAAGGAGTGATATTGGTGTGGATTACATGGCAGCTATTTGAAGGTAACTGCAACCTCCAGTGCTTTGATCCCTCCCTGTCTGATCTTTTAACTATAGATTCACTCCACCTCAGAGTTTTAAACAAGCTTGCACTTGCCTTATCCATCACACCTATGGTAAATACCATGCAGCAATGTAGAAACTTTCATCATCTCCAAAAACAGTACGACGTACATTTTCGGAATTATGTAGAGATTGTTTCTTGGGGATAACATTAACAGCAATACTGAATAATTCCGAAACAATGGATGTTTTTTATTAGGCAGAAATCAACTAACAAAGTAATTTTACCACTGATGTCACACTAAAAATTAGAAGTCATAATGAGGCTGAACTGCGTAATCAAAAGCAGTGTAATAGGACATACAACCTGTCTGGTATGTCTGGCGAGTCTTGGTTGATTAGAACAACATCGTCCAAAATATTCTGGCTATTGTCCTGGTGTATGCAAAGTACGAGTGTGAGGAAAGGTCATCAAGGAAGTTTTATGTAACTCGCTCTGTAAAAACACTAAGTTGATTAGACTTGTTTATTTATTCAGGTCCAAAAGAGTATTTGCTTTTGTCGCATTTATTCCTATTTTGCCAGCACAAGGGGCCCTGGAAGACGAGTTACCAAGGAACACAAAATTTTAATTAGTGTATTTTAATCATTCAGGCTTTTCAAGCTAATCCACAGACTCCTGAGAATTCCCAAGATGCAGCTCTGTGCTGCTTTACCATTTATTGTTGAGTCTATTATAATTACTGTTAGCAGGTGGGGGCAGGGAGACGTTTATTATGTTTTTCCATCTTTATTATAATTACTAGAAAAAATGAAAGGATGCTGTTTCATTAAGTTTAGAGATGATGCCATTTTCCCCCTGTTTTCCCCCTCAATCTCCTTCCTGCCTTTGTTCCATAATGCTATTGTACTGGCTTTCATTCCAGGGCTTTCATACATTGCACAGCTTTATGAGGAAAAAAACAACAAATAGAGACAGATCTCTTATTAAGAACAGAAGAGGGGAAAGATGGTCTTAAAGAACTTAATTTCTGAGAGAGTTTTCCTCTTTCTTTCTTTTTCAAATCCAAGCAGTGTTCTGAGAATGAAGTTGACGCTTCCTCTGAAACACAAATGTTTAATAGAGTTGGACTGGGATCAGAACAGAAATGCAGAAAGTAGAATATGTTTGCCTCTCTTTCACACTCGTCAGTAATGAAAGATAAGAGGACTGCAGTAAATCTTTAAGCCCCATGCTTTTGGTGCTCTGCAGGGATTTTAGCATCTTCCCAGAAATATTTTATGTTTGTCTGTTTGTTTAAATACTATTTTGCCACTCCCTCTTCCTCTTGAATCCCAAATGTGTGGAACTTGTGTATCTTAAACAATCAGGCAGCTGAAGTTTTAAACCATACAAATGGGTGTTTTCTCTGGAAGATTTCTTTTTATGTCCCTATTTGTGATGCTTTTTAGAAGTTAGAGTAAACGCACAAGCAACTTTTAACACAACAGTCTTGCTTTTTACAGGAAGAGACATTTAAAAACAGAATGTGTCTTTGTTTATGAGAGCTGCCAGCCCTTTCTGTGGATGCTATATGGGTTGACTAGTTGATCAGAGCTTGTACTATGGTTATGTTGGAGTCAACTACATCACATAAAACTTAACGCTCGCCATCATCTCAATGTCTGTCAAGGGCACCATTTTAGCAACGGATCTCATCAATTTTCTTAAGCGAGCAGATCTGAAGCTGTCACTTGGCTAGAAAGCAATGTGCTAAAGAACTTTATTTCATACTGATGGCATTAGACCAGTTCTGTGCATGGATGCTATGCTGCAAGTCTTTGTTCATAAAGATCTTAAGGCTGAAATTTGTAGAATTTGTATTTTGCAGTCGTCGGGTACAACGGCACAAAAGAACGATTTTAACAGTCACGAAGATCACTCAACACTTACCTTTGCAAACCCCTCACTTCAAGTTAAAACAACAATATTTCAGTTATTTATTTATTACCCAGCAGCAGTGATGTGACATTTATGTCTTATTGCCACAGGAGCTAAAATGGTCAAGTCATGACAAGAGAGCCTTTACTCTGAGGAGGCAAACCGACAGATTCACTCCAGAGATAAACACTGGCGCTTAGTTTGTACAGGACTGTGAAAGTGTATTTGCATGCGCAGTTTATATTTTATGGTTGGGTGGCTGTATTTGATCAGATGTTTTCAAAGAGAAGGCTTCACACATGTTGCACCTGCCTCAGTAAAAAAAATAAATAAAATAATAATTTTTTATTTGACATCTCAAGCGTTCCATGAGATGGTTCTCTGGAGTCCAGCTTGTTGAGCCAGTTCTTTGTATTCACAAAGAATAACTGACAATCAATTATATTTGATGCATAATATCTAATATGTGACAGAAGCAATGTAATGGTAACTCATAATTAATCAATTGTATTTGTCACAGTTAATATAACGTATAAGATGTGATTCAAGTGAAATTCAAATGAATGTTTAAAGAAAAGTTTTTCCACTAATTGCATGGACATCCAGTCAGTGCAGGTGGTTGACTACTTATTTAAACTATAACCACTCAGTTGCTATTCATATTGAAAGAGAAATGACTTCTCCTTCACAGAGAAGTTGTTTTACAGGTCCTACAGTACATGAACCAGAACGCGTAACATGTGATGCTCTGTACACCAGCTGGTGAGATAAGCTCCCTCTCACATTTGCCTACCAAAAACAAGAGTTTTTGTTTTCCCGAGAAATGGCCTTTACACAATAGCAGATGAATCATGACAATGTTGTACACTTTGTAGAAGCAGGCAAAACATAAAACCTCCACATATAGCGGCCAGTGAGCATTAGCAACTGTGCTAGCTACATTTATGTCATACATTCCCCTTTTTTCTTTCTGCACTTTTTTTCTCGTTTTGTTTAAATTTTGAAGGAAGTTTTTAGCCGCCCATGTTCACACGGCGACATTCCTTCTGCGCTGGTATCGTCAACAAGATCCAATAAAAATAGTCCAGCCAAACTTGTTCGCAGTTATTCAGTTGGCATTGTCAGGAAATTAGAGCACAGGTACTAATAGTGTGCTCCACGGGTTTCCTTCTGTTGGTTTTTATCATCTAGGCAAGCAGCTTTTCCTCTGGTGGTTTTCCACTAGCCAGTAGTACAGCTAAGGTGCTACTGTAGCTGGCTGAGAGTCTCTAGCCGGAAAGCAACACTCTGCAGCAGTGGTTCTCCGGTGATGCTCCAAGGTGGCGACACATTGTTGGCTAAGAAACTTATCTCAGCCAGAAATCCTCAGTTGTTTTTCCACCATTAATTTACTAAAATATCTTGGACTACAACAGCTTCCTAGAGAATTTTGGCAAGCATTGTGGGTGAATGTAGACCTGCTACCCTTTTAAACTAGATTTACCTTTTGGATTATTGTTAGTGAAAGGCGCCCAAAGCTGGTGCCAATCAAATCAGTTTTCACTGTTGCTCATGAGGTTTCATACTGCATTTGAAAGTTATTATTTTGAGTATTCAACCTTTATTGCTCTTAAATCTGCCTCTTGGATTTGAAACAGTCCTCTCTCAATCCATTTCTGAAATTCTTTAAGCATCACTGTGTATTTAACACCACATCATTGCTCTATTCTGGGATGTTTTTGAGGGCAGAAAGGAGAGGAGAGTAAGCGGTCATCTCAAGTGGATATTTTTCATGTTTTCATGAAAAATTCCACATCTTCTCATGAAGTAGCTTTCAGGGAAAAAATTAGATATATTTCAGGACACGTCCTAGGAAAAAAATATTAATAGACCTTTGAAGTGTGAAAGGCCACCCTAATGCAATTATAGAGTCTTTGTGAAGTGTCAGGATTTTGGAATTATAAAATCACTCTGGATTGGCAGCAGTAATTATGGTGGCTGAAAGACACATTTTCTCATACCTTTGCTGATACAGACTACTGTATCAACTGCCCAGTATTTCCACTCTGTTTAAGCGTTTCTAGTTTTATATGCTGGCGTTTCATTAAGTGTCTTGTAATTTTAAATGATTAAAAGTTTTTTTAATGTGTGTCTTTTAACACAAAATGTACAGTATGATGTAGCATATAAAGAAGTACTTGACTCATTATGTAATGAGAAACAGCTTCTGTCACAGGTGCACTCATACTGTAGCTGTCAAGCGAAGTGTCTTCTATATTTATTTTTCTTTGTAAAGTCATGACTTCCTTTCCTGTGAAAGTCATGTCAAGTCTGATAACTTGCCTGAAATGATGTCACTTGAGCATCGGTTAGAGCTGAAGACTAAAATCAAAAACTTCTGTGTGGGTGAGTCAAAAAGACTAGATGTCACCAGACCGCTGCTCAAGGCAACATTCGCAGCAGCTAACCTAACACACCCAAATCTCAGACAGATCGAGTGGCAATTTAGGTAAAGTAGGTGCCAGTTTTTGACAAGGAAGAAGAATGAGTGGCGTAAAAAAGACAATATCTCTGGCTGTATCGATTTTTATACTTTTAGTAACAAGAAAAAGAGGAAGCAAGTTCTCAGAAAAACCTTGTGCTTGCACCAAAAAAAGAAGGCTCACATCCTCTTGAAAGGTGATGAAGCTGACAGTCAAAAGCTTATCATTTGCACTGTTGAGCCAAACTGCAGAGTAACACCATAAATCCAGAACATCATCATTAAATATGGTATGAAGAAGCTTTTAAGGCCGCAAAAACTACCAGGAAATCCCTGCTGCACAACTACACAAAGATCCATAATGGTTTCTTTATACAGTAGATTGCAATACCCGATAAGCTCATGTACACAAGAAGTTGACAGATGCATTACAATAGTTGCATTTATAAAATTGTTTCTCCTAAAGGTGTGAGTGAAAATGTGAACTCTGAGCAAGAAAATCATAATTCTTATTTTTATTGAGAAGCGTGCAGGAAAGGGAAAGGGAAGAGCTTTAGGAAATGCTGATGCAGTTTCCTTTCTAATAAGTGAAAAGGTGGAATCTAAATGTATCAGAGGTCACAATAAAGTTGCACAGTTCTTATCCAGGTTCAAAAAGACATTACTATGTATAAACTTCACAGCAGCGATACAGTAACAGGGCAGTCTTTATTGGACCTCTCAGGAGCATGGCCTTGATAAGCTTTGTGGAATAATAATGAGTGCATCTGTTCCTCACACACAGACAGCCAGGTGATGTTTAGGTTTTTGTATAATAGTAGGGCAAGTGTTTCCATTAGCATCCATGATGGGTCTCCTGGGGTTATTGAGGACAGAAAACCTGTATACTGCTTCTGCCTCCCCCCCCTCTTTTTTTTTTTTTTTTTTTCTCTTTTACCAGCTTGATGTCTGTTTTACCATGATGCAATACAGAGGCTATTTTCCCAGTCTGAGCCAAAGCTCCATGTGCTTAGTTTGAGTGTGGCAGACTAACCAGGCCTGATAAAAGTGGCATTAAACCATCAGACTTCTCCCCTCACACAGCTCCCACGTCCACATCGTACAAATTACTGCTCAATTTGGCTGCAATCATGCTCTTAACATGGAGCTGGTTTGGAGAGGAGCTTTTCTAATTATGGGCAATCTGTAAAAGATTGTTGTTGTGATTACAGCACAGACATATGCCTTCGTGCAGAGTACATACAAACTAGACACCAGCACGCTAAAAGCCCCAAAGAGACCCCAGTTAATGCCTTATATGTTATAAATATCATGTTGATATACTGTATATAATAGTGTTACATGTTTCTCATGAAATGCTATTTAGAGAAACTATAACTAGAGCTGGAATTCAACAATGAGATTTTTCAAATATGTATCTGTATATGTATGTTTTGGAGTTGTCACTTTAAATTATAAAAGCAAAAACTAATAATTGGACTTGGACACATTTCCTTTCAGCAATCATATCAAGAACAGCATAGAGACAAGATCAAAATATCCTAATTATAATTACAAAATTACACAGGGTACAACAAGGGCATCCAGTCTGATAGTGATAATTATAGACATAAATGGCAATAAGATATATGGCACTGTGAGAAACTCACTTTTGTCACCACCGCTTCTCTATGGATG
>CALSCE010009645.1:8773066-8895368 GCA_943593645.1 Bovichtus variegatus
GTGTGTGTGTGTGTGTGTGTGTGTGTGTGTGTGTGTGTGTGTGTTGGAGCATTCTGTTGCTACTTCAGCTTCCAGTGCCCTGATCAAGAGAGGTTTAGTGGAGCCACCATGACGGCTTTTGCAAAAGACTCTGGATCCATCCTGTCTTAGAAGAGAAACTCCTCATCCACCCAAACCGCCACACGTGCCCTTTTCCTGTCTCCATTTATTACACAGCCATGATCCTCTTACGAAGGCTTCCTCTCCAGTGGAATACCATATGTTTCTAGTTAAGCCCAATTTCTTTTTCTCATCATTCAAGACAAGCATTTGCAAAACCAAAAGCATTGAGAAAGCCCCACTTCTGCCATTCTTTATACCCCCCGTGACATGTCTCAGAATATTTCAAATCGCTGAGGTTTTAATTTAATTTACAGCCACAACAAAAGAGCTCAGCATTTTAATAGCATTGTAAGTAATTTTAAGTTAATTCTGTAACCTTTGAAATAGAGTTCATGCAGCCACTAAATTGTGGTTGCTGTTGACGAACACAGAGGTCATACAGAGGGTTCCAGCTTATTCATCAAAGGATTAGTGGGATATCATTTTGGAATTGCTATTTTTTATCCAGTTGCACTTAAAATGTGTCACTGATACACTGGAGGACTTAAAAAAACAATGACTAATTTTTACTAAATATCTATTTTTTAGCTTCTGCATTCACTCTTGGCATTTCTGAGCAGCCGCTGTGGTGTGGAGAATTAAGCAAAAACCTTTTTAAATAATCAAATTTGTCTTTTTAGAAGCTTTCAGAGGTACATTATGCAGGTAATTGCACTGCACGGTAGGAGTTGTACTGTAATTTGAAATGTGATTCAACCCCAGCAGCTTCAGAAAAATATTACAGAAATCCTTTAGCATGTGATACATCATTTTGTTTCTATAGGGAGAACTCTGTTGAACATTTTAAACTGGAACGCAGCTTTTCATTAGTACCTGAGAACCATTTGCGTTATTCAAACTATCTTTTCTAACTCCCACAACACAGTTCATTTTCGACTTTTTCATTTTTATGTGTAAAATCTTTTTTCGGACATTACTGCTTCACAACCAACAAAAAGAAATAAGTGGTTTCCTTCATAATGTATTCAACAATGAGAGGGTAGCGGTGGTGTCATCTCCTTTTTAGTGTGAATTTTCCCCCCACATTAAATGTACGCTGTTATGGGGCCCAAAGGAGCTCAGCAGTCTATTTTCCAATGATGTTGTCAGCCATGTGGCTTAAACCCCTGAGAGGTGAAGGTAATCAGCCTTTTCATCTCCAGAGGAGGGGCAATGTCGAGGTCCTGGCTGACTCCATATTTTCCTCAGACATCCTCACAGTGTCTGAGCAGAGCCTCACTCTTTCTGCTCTGAATCTTTTCTACTTGCGTGGACCGTCCTGTAATCAGGCTTTAATATATCAAGATGTTTTTCAGGAATTCCCTTTAAATGCTTTTTGAAATAAGCGCGTCTGTGTGTTAGGACTCTTACCCTTCAGAGAGCATATGGAAGAGAAATGTTGGACTGTCATCTTTAGTTTTCCTAAGATTAATGACACAGCTCGAGCTAAATAAAAAAAAAAAAAGCCTGAAGATACGTCTTTGAAGTTTGTCATTCAATGAATGTTTGTTTTCTCTTTTGGATTATGAGCTTGAACTACATTCAATGATAAACTAAATTCAGTTTGCACCACTGGGACATTGGAGCCATGAACCTTTTCATTATATGTCTCTGGTAAACATCAGTGTCAAAAAAAAATTAAAAATGATAATAATGTACATATGTATAACCATCACCATCCTGTTAAAATCAGCTTCAGTTGTACCAGACTATTGAAGAACGGAGGCTCTAATTTAAATTGTAAATGCTGTGGTTTTGTTGTTCTATTAACGGGAATGAACAGGAATCAGCACTAACGCATAAGATCAAAAACCCAATATTAAGAAAAAAATCCAAATCATTTCATCCATTTCCTCATTAAAGAACAAATATTATATAAGGCTTTGAAATCACTTTTCCTTCCGAGAGCACATCCACGTTTGCGTTTCTTTTGTGTAGGTGTTGAAACAATTGCTCTCCTCCGTGCACCTCCCTAAAATAGCAGACATACAGGGCTTGTAAGAAAATTAGTCAATTTAATTTCCTTGAGTAATGAAAATGTCATGCACCATTTAATAAAACTGCAAGAAAAAAGTCTGTGTTTCACACGTTGGAGATAGCTAGGGCCCCATGGATTTGAAAGTTTGACAGTTGCCCCTTTTGATGTTTTCTCTGAGTTTTGTTTCTTTTCTTTCTTGATGTGATTTCAAATTAATCTCAACAGCTTGGATGTAAATATGAAAATGAGACTTGTTTGGTCTCCCCCTGACAACCCAGAGTACTGCTGGCTGAGGTAACCGATATCTCTTTCGCCTTTAAACTGCAAATTATTTTACGTTTATGAGTTTGTCTCATCTTCAAGGTCAAAAATGTAATTTTTGCTCTTTCAAAGGGTTATAACCTTAAAAGAGAACCTCCATCCTTGCTGATTAATGAGAGACTCCTGCATTTGATGTTTCAACGGTGACATTTTAAACTTTAAATATTTTATATGCATACCTATGAAAAAAATGAAGATATCCATTCATGTGGAATAAACTGTATTGCAGAGAAGAAAGGCTGGGCTGGGTATCATTTTAATAGAACAGTTAGAGTGCAATGGTTTTTCTTGGTGATTTTTATTTGAGGTTTTTATGTGTGCGCAAGCTGATTTAAAGGCACACTAAATCATTGGGGATGGGGAGTAGTGGATTATGCATTTAATCAAGGAGTAGGCCTTGGGAGAGTGGCTGGCCGAGTCACCAGGGCATCAATGAGGGGTTGGCTCTAACATGGGACCCTATCCTCTTTGTTCCTTCCCATAATGGGCCATTTTCACATCATTTGTAAGAAAAAAAATAATAGCGCATGTGCTTCTCTACCAGCTGTGTTCCCACTGATCACTGGAATTGTGCGACTACTGTATGCATTTAAAATACAATACCTTTACCATTAGCTGGCAATCCTTACTTGGACATGATCTGCATGCTCAAGCTCACACAGTAACATTTTTGCACAACATGTTGTTTTTTTTATTTGTGGTGCAGATGTTCCACATCATGCAGTCATTTACTTTGATAAAAGTCTGTATTCAGTTACTTTCATAGTGATTCACATCACTTAAGGACCTGATTGAAACAAATGCGGCTAACAAACCCGCTCGCAGTTCTGTTTATTCTTCATTGGGTATCTGTATGGATGGACATATTCACACATGTGCAGACGATGCGTACACTCGGTGCTTATAGTCTACGCAGCCATAAATTCCGAGCTGCATGCGGACAGTCAGGGATGTGGCCAGGTGATGAAATTTGCGTCACGCTTTGTAGATGAGTAAGATATTATTTTAGCTTTTTTGTCAGTTTTATCCTTGATAGCACACAGCGATCACAAATAAAAAAAACTACTGTAGTCTGTTCTTATAAACCAGTTAGTGATAGATTCTTCTTCAGCTGTGGAAGAGATGTTGTGAGATGTCGTATGTTAGCTGTTAGCCAGACAATGCGAACAATTTCAAATTGGGATTTTGTGAGGGTTTTTTTTCAGATAAATTGAGTAAAGCATTGGCTTACTTGAATAATTGTCATCTATGTATATATTTCCTTTTTTTGTTATTGTCATTTGTTTGTTATTTGTTATTTTTTGCATTCTGGCTGTGAGGTCCTCATCACTGACAGAACCACTGTAATTTGTGAAGGTAACTGTGAATATGATAAGACTCCACTTTGGCTTTTGTAAAGATACTCTTTTTAATTACTGAAATATAATTATGAAATTGGAAACAATCCAAATAGCATCAAATAGTTTAGTATCAAAAGGGCAAGATATCAGTGTGCAATTCTAATTTTCTATATTTAAATTTTCTTTTTGTACTTTTCTCATGTCAAACTGAAACTGAAAGCTTTGTGAATTTCACTGTAGAGTTTCCACAAATCTGCAGTGTTTGTCTTGGTTGTGTCATCAGGCTTATCACAGCTACCACAGTGTCCCCCATGAAATTGAAATACTCTGTCAGTGGCTTTGTCTATAGACATGGATTGGTGTGTCAAATATTTTTATATAACCATACTGTACATTTTCTTTTAAGGGTGTATCCATGTTTAAAATGCGTCTAGAAAACAGGATTCTTGGCTTACCGCGGTTAAGTGTTGTATTTCATTTGGCTGTCCTGTCAGCTTCAGGTAAGTTAGCGTCACTGTCTGCAAGATGTTCCCATTATCATCCTTGAAAATTAATATGTGTGCTTAATTCTTGATGACTTGCTTTCCTACTGGCCAGCTTAATGTTTAATTTAAAAGTCACAGTGTGCTTTGTATGTCAGAGCTGTGCAACTGTCTCAGGTCTTAATCAGGATGGCAGCACACACATCAAGGATGAATTTAGAAAGCAAATGAAAACACTAGCAGGTGCCAGCCTTTATATTTATATGGGATAAAAACTTCACGGATGTGTAGATATCCTTCTCATATCAGCTTGTCTGTGAAAGCTCTGCATGGGGTTGCGTGTAATATATGTAAAATAAGTCATCTTGTTCTCATACAGCATTGTGTCCTAGATTTGGTTTTCATCTATGACAGTGATCGTTTTTCTTTTTTTTCCGAAACATTAATTTGGTCAATTATGCACCTTAAGTCCTTAATAACCTCCACTGTTCTTGGCTGTGCAGTTAGATAGGTGAAATATTTACCCAAAGTAGGATTTAAACAGGGACATGTTTTCTATAAGGGCATGGTTTGTTTTCTCCTCCTATTTGCTCCTGTGGGGGATTAATACTGTCAATCACATTGACTGGCACCTCTCAAATCACACCCTTGCAGCAAAGTGGCTGATTTTGTCAGGGAGAGAATGGCGTTATCGGTAGAACCTTGTTTGGAGACTCACAAAACCGCTAAACCCGCAATTCATGGGAGATCTGTTTACAATCTGCACCGGCCATTGACTGCTAAACAGCCCGCGCAGATCCATCCTGGGCCACTCCGAGGAGGAGAGGAGCAGAGCAATTACATCCTCAAACAGCAATCTGAGGCTAGGTCGGCATGCAAACAGACATCAAGTACACACACAAACACTGACAGATTCAGACACAAGCAATACGTTTGCTCAAGACTTTGTGAAGTCTTGTTAAGCTTTGGGTATGAATATGTTTGGCCTATCTATTGTTGCATGTGTACTGTGCAGTACAGTCATTTTGCTGACATGTTGATCTGAGTATCTCATTTTACTTTCTCTTATTCAGAAGCAGCATAAGAATCCTGATACTAAGACATTGCTTTATAGCTGAAATGCAACAAAACCTGCCACTATTTTTAATGTTAAACACTCACTAGCAAATTCACAAAAGGATTGCGCAGCTTTTGCTGCCGCTAAACCTGCACAAATAAGACAAAAAGAAACCGTGTAACTATCAAAGCACCCGCAAAGGGTGAAATGCACCCCGAACTGCGCTGCCAAGCAAATAGCGTCTCAGTGCTCCTGTGCTATTTGCACATATTTAAATGAGGTAATATGCATACATTTGGTGCAAATTTGGCCCCTTTCTATGCAAATGAGCCTCATTGCAAAAACAGTGCAATTCACAAAGACCAGCGCTAATAGCCACGCGCAGTTACAGGGAAATTATTAGTGTCTTCAGAGAGTTGGCGGTGACTGAGGCATGTGTTTAAGGGGTGTTATGCCCAGACTTTCCTCTGCTTCAAATCATGCCGTCTTCTATTACAGTCTGAATGTGTGCATTTGAAAACACCAACATCACTGACAGACTGATATCAAATCCCAAATAGAGTTACTCTTTGTCCCATTAAATTCCTGCCTGAAGTTTGGAGGAATGCCTGTGCACCTCGTCTGAAAATGTCATTTTTCTTTCCCTCTGCTATGGTTTTGCCTACTGCGTTCTCGGTGCAAAGGCAACATTTATACTGTGCTACATGGATATTTACAAAAAGACGCAAATTGCAAATCTTCATAGGCACGTTTGCGCAATATCTTTCGTGAATCAGACCTTGAGATAGCGATAGCAGATAGCGACTGCAAGTGATGCGCAATTGATGGCGCTATCAGTGGCTGCAATCCATTCATTGTCAGTCGGCCCGTCAGATTTTTGGAATCATTGTGGATTAAAAACAAAAAAATGTTTTGAGAAAAAAATAAAACTTAAAAAAAACAACTCCATAAATAGGAATGATGAATTGGATCATTCATTTTCAAACTATAGCTTTTCAAAGAAAAATCAGAACACATGTCTTAAGTATGGTTCTACACGGCGATTGTAATGGTATTCAGAGATATCTCTTTATATGTTTGTTCCCATCTGTATAAAAGTGTATTTAATTTCATTCGTATAGGAACAAATTATATATTTTGGTTCAAATTTCTCCTCGTCCACAAGATACAGCAAATATTTGCGAATGTCAACGTGAATACTCCAATGTTTACAAAACCTTTTTTCAGAAGTAGCCAGTTTACAAGCTAATAAAAAGCTGACTTGACGTCAGATAATAGCTGATTGGTTCCGAGTGCATTTTGGCCAATGCGTCCCACCTCTTTTGTTCTCCCTGCGGACTGTTTACCTGCATTTATCCAAAGCCCGCTCAAATGTGAATGATCAATATCACTCGGACTACAAATGGTCTTGTCCCGTTCCATATGCAGAATCTCTTTATAGAGATTACAATATCTGAAAAAAACTGAGCTGCATTTGCTTGCAGTTTCCATCAGGTCTAAGACTGGCATCGACAACATAAAATGTAAATCTATTACAATTGCACTTTATTTTATCAGAACCTTGACAGTTTCCTATCCACCATGGCGAAAATACTCTCAGATACTTTCAAATCCGGATCTAAATGCTGTTCTTTGAACTCACATCGAGCCGAGCATTGTCAGCCTCACAAAGCAAGGTTAAAAGCTATAAAGATATCACAAGAAGATTAAAAGCATTAGAGACGATGCCAGTAGATCATTTTATTTTGCCCACCCTACTGCTAGTCAGCATCTTTTTTTTTTTTCTTTCTTGGTTGTTGTTAAAGGACATATGGCCTTTTAATCCAAAGAGGCTGATTGTTGTTTTTACAGCCCAGGAAGTGTTTCTCGATTGGGGTGCACTAAATCATCGCTCCCCTCAATGCTATATAAAATGGCTAAAGGTTGTCCAATGGGGGACATGTGTTCCATGAGCTTTCCTGTGCAAACAAAGCTTCTACTCAAGTGCATTTCTGACTGTTTTGAAGGTTAAAGACAAACCTACCATAAATAAAGCAACGCACTGTAGCAAAGAATTTCTGTCAGTTTTTTCGCACGCCAACATTTTTGAGAAACTTATCTTCTCGTTTTACGCATTATGAAGTGCTGGATCAGTGATCACTGTTTGTTTAGATCCTGCCTAAGACAAATAATTCAATTTAATATATTGTATGTTGAAGCAATATGTCACAATAGGTGTCAGTCACGCTTTACGGTTCTTGAAATGTAAGCTCTATTCTGTATAGTGCCTTGGGCATGAACGCTTGAGGATGATGCAAACAGCTAAGTATATTGCTTCATCCATTAAAGGATTTTAATAGTTGAGTTACATTATTGATTTTATTTTACAGTGATAAATACATCACTGATTGAAGGTTTTTCACGTCAAAGATGAATTGCATTAGTCTGCCATTTTGAGGAGTCGAAATAGAGATGGGACGTGTGAAAGCCATAAACTCTGTATATGTGACACTTAATGTGGGCATTACAACTGTGCTTGTGCAGCCTTTTCACGGTATTGTTTTAAAAAGCGGTAATGGGTAATCAGAAGAAGGAACTATATGTAGTATGAGTCTTTACACATTTTAATATGTGATCCAATGTATGCCATATAAAGTCAAGTGCACCCAAAGTGTCTGATGGACCACTTGAACATACTGCAAGCAGTGTGAACATGCTCAGAACTCTTATATATGCAATGAAAGGATTTACTTCATATGTTACAAAAATATTTGTTTTCTATGTTATTATCCACCTTTTTAGACGAGCGTGTAGACGGTGGCGATGCTCTCATCATGCCCAAAACAAGACACGAAGCACTATACAGCAACAAAACAAACTAACAAACAACTAAATGCATCTTACCATGTGTATGGGAGCATTTTTATCTGAATTTTGGTATTTAGAAGATTCAGAGTGAATGATGATATGTGACAATCAGTCACAGCAATTAGTGTTACTGTTAAGAAGCCTTTTTGTTTTCTCTCACCCATACAGAATGTCACAAATAAATCCTCACTTGCATTTGCATATTAATTGGATCTGAGACGTCAAGCATCTTTCATTAAGCAAAATGATCTGCATATTTGGAGACATAAAATAGTTTATTTCAATGTGGGAAAAGAAGTCATTGAAAATTGACCGCATATGGGATGTAAACTTTGGCTGATCCATTAACCCTTTACCCCCTGGAAGCAGATTGAACACAAAGCAACAACAGGCTGATTAACAATGGGATGATGTTTCTCAGACTCAAACAATGCTGCAGTCAGATGCAGAAAATAAAGCAGTGACATCAAACGTTTTTCATAAGGTTATTATTGTTCTTTTATGTACAGTATTTGTAACATGAGACACTTTCAAAATCAATGACATTTTGTTACTTTTCTTCTTGAGAAATGTAAGAATAGAAGGGATGGCAAGTGTATTTATGTAGCACGTTTCTGACACAAAGGCAGTTCAAAGTGCTTTACATAGGCATAAACATACAAAGCAAATAAAACAGAAAAAGAGGCATTTCATGAATGAGAAAAGAATTTAAAAAAAAAAAAAACTGTGCCTTAAAAGGATTTAAGAGGTGCCGAAATATAAGAATGTAACATCTTTGAATGACCTTGGGAGAGGCAGTGTCAAACTGAAAAGTTTTAAGCCTCCATTTAAGAGAAATGGTTGGGCCAGACCTCAAGTGTTATGGAATGTTATTCCAGATCTGCAGTTCATATAAACTGAATAGAAGATTGCAGTGTTGCTTTTTTGCATTATCTAACTAAATTAATAAGCTTAATTAATGGAAAAAAATAGACAACCTGTGCATGCATCAACAGGGAACTTCACAGGGAAATTCTACGTATTCCTAATCAACAATTTCAAAAAGTAGAAAACATGCCATATTTTCAAGCTTGGACATTTTTGTTATTGCATAAATCATTCTTGTATTTGAATCAGCAGTTTTGTTTATCTTCTTTTCGGATTAGGCCCTGGGGGAACCCAACCCCATGATTACCGAAATCTCTTGTGTCATCTGCAGTTGTCTTTCAAAGTTATTCTCAATAGCTCCAACTCTGCTCTGCTAATTACCACAACAACCAACTTCCCTTGAAAGCATCATTTGAACATAATGTCCTATTGTCTTAAGATTGTGTACTTCCAGTGATAAAATTCTCTTTCTGTTAGTGCGCTCTGTTCTTCAAAAGTAAATCAAATCCCAGGACAATAAGAAATGCCAAACAAAGTGGACAAGGGGGGAAAGATGTTGTTTGTCTGAAATCTTTGTGTGTCAGACACAACCATGCTTTGTTTGTTTGCTGCGTCTGTTGGCCATTCTAAAGGGAGAAGTGACATTGGTTGGTTCGATACGATTAAGGCTCACAGGCTGGTAATGGAAAGGCTGTGTATCGCGGGGTCTACATAGTTAGGGGCTAGACTTGTGAATAATTTGATTAGGTTGCAGGGGAATATATCTGGAGGATTATGTAAATGGCGTTGCCCCCATGCAGAATTCTTTTGAACTCTTCAGAACTCACATCTGCCGGGGTCGACAGCTAGACAGGACGGCTGGCTTCTTGTAGCCTGATTCCTCTGTGTTGGAGGAAGGTGTTTAAAGGTCATTTTCAGTACAAACAGACTTGTCCTGAAAGACCTCTCTATTCTAAAGAACTTCAATTTATTTTTTGTTGATGCCCGTGCAATTATCATTTTCTTTGAGTCAACAATAGCTGAGCTTAGGACAATTATTGTTGTATACTAATTAGCCAGACTGTGTGCGTGTGTGTCACCAGTAACCTCTCGCAGGCACTGTATATGTACACACTGGAATAGCTTTGACCTGTTTACAATATATTTAAGGTTATATCTGCCTCTCCCTCTGTGCCGTCTGATTATGAGATTTTTCCCCCAAGCCCTATTTGGTGTATTTCTGGGTGGGGATATGTTTGTGTTGAGCTCTATGGCAACCAAAGTCAAGGTGACCAAGAGCATGTTGCACACATTAGATTACCAGAATAGAGGCAGGAGACAATGCAGTCAGCACAAAATACCATTTATCTGCAGCCTGATTGTAGGGATTTCAGAGACCATCCCTGGGCTTGCTGTGGATTTATTGTCTCGGTGAGTCTGACCACTGCGTTCTCAGCTGTATGAAAGCAAAGCTGCTTGTGCAGTGGCTTCTGTATATACTGTGTTCCTGGTCACAGACACTTTAACAGAAGTGGACACTTTGGCTCCAACAGCAGTTGTTGAAGAAGAAAAATGTTTTAATTTTCCATAAATAGAACATTTTCCTTTTAAGTCTTTCTTTTTCCTTCCTCTTTTTAAACCATATAAATTGCATTTGAAAAGCCTTGTTGACATTTCCTCACGGTAATGCTATCCTTATTTGTTTTGTTGAAAGACCGATAAAGTGTAACAATGTTATCACTTGAATTGTATCATAATTCATATCTTATTCGAAAGCCGTTGGAATTCCACTCACAGTAATTCCATTAATCTGTGCTGTACTGAGCTTATTTGATCAATCTCCAAAAAAGCTAAAATGCTCCGATATTAGCAGCTGGTTGAAAATCTGGCAGGCTCATAGCGGCACATGTTAAGTAACTCTGGCAACTTATGCTCGCTCGTGCACTGTGGCTGCAAGTGTATGTTCGGGCCTTCAGAGATGAAGTGTTTGGGACTGCTCTGCAGAAACTGAGGCAGTAGTGCCAACACAGTAAAAACGTAATCACTTTGGCAGGCCGTGTAGTTGTGGGATTCAGTCTCACTCAACAAAACAAGAAAAAGAAAACAAGCAGATTCTTTTCAGTGCTTAGCCTCCTAGTTTATTGAAACTTCCTTCCACATGTGAACCCCCATACTGTGATGGATACGTGAAATACGGGGAATGTCTGACTTGGTGCTTATGTGTGCTCTCAGTCCGTTTCCTCTCTCCGAAAAGCTAAAGTCCTGAAATATTGACTGAAAATAAGCTTCACAAAACCTCCCACTTCCCCTCTTTGAGAATGCTTTTTGTTTAATTCCCAGGAATGTATGCAGGGCAGCAAGCGGTTACTTAACCAACAGGAAGGATGATACAAGGACATACTGTAATTATGTTCAAAGATACAGATTCAGCCCAGTTTTTACTTGTAAAACTTGAGCAATCAGTTTTGAAATCTAAAAAAATCCTCTTTTGTGGTTGTCATGTGCTATTGAAAGAGTCTGCTTTGCCCCGGCTTGTGACCACTTGTTGAAGGGGTTGGGAGTGATTTAGGGAGGGCAGCTGGTTAACAGAGATTTTATTTATCTATTCTGAGAGCCCTTTATTTTTTGCAAGCAGTTCTCAGCAGTTGCTGCTTTCAAGACTTTGTGGCAGATTGTATGAATTGTGTGAAATGACTATGACTAAAGGGGGAACAGCTGAGATGGTGAATGTGTTGAAGAAAGTGAAGAAAATGCCAAAGATTTTTACCAGAGGGCAATCGGCATCCCTGGAAGGGCTGCTTAAAGATCTAAATGCTGATTTCCTTTGGCTCTGATAGGACAGAAAGAGGTCAGGGGCTGGGACATGGGAAATGTGAAGTGTTTTCTAACTTCTCGCAGGTTGGATTCAACATGTTCATATTTCCATGTTATAAATGAAAGGTTTTGATAAAGTGTTGAACATGTTGGATCACTTTTCAAAGAGTTCATGACATAAGAGTCACTAGAAATAGAAACCTTTTTCTAACACGGCTTGGTTATTCGCCAGTGTTTCTCACGGCTTTGTGAAACCTCTCAAGGCATCTGAATATGTGATTGTTCTGTGCCGCTACGTGTGTGAGGATAGATATGGAGGCATTATTACCCAGGAGAGGTCAAGGGTCAAGCATTAAGTAAGCTGCCTGCTTGGATCCCTGCATCAGAGATTTCACTCTGTTGGCCCAGGAAATACTCCTGTGTCTTGTCTAAATAATCAAGGAGTCCTTCAGCGTACAAATGTGAAAACTGATAAATAAACACAGGAGACTGAGATTAAGAGGAAGTATCACTGCAAGGAGCCCACAGTGCCAAAGTGAAGATTTTGCCTCTTAATTATAGATCAACAGAGTGGTGTTTACAGGACTGTGCTCGGGAACAGGAATACCCTGTTGGTCTCATGCTGTTACCTTTAGTCTCATTTTCTTAGTTTCATAACAATGTTGTTTGACCTTCTACATAGGAACAGTTTGTTTTAACCTCATTCCTCTAAAAATGCAGGAAAACAATGGAAACGGCTGGGGTAGGAAGTCACATCTCACCATATCAAAAACAGATTAGAAATGCCAAAATACATGAAAACAACAGCAGTGGAAATGAAAAACATCCAAGAGTTCTTTCCAGTATGTTTCAGTACTGGTTCTGCTTCTTGCTAGACCATATGTGCTTATACTGGACATGTACAGTATGTGCTAATACAGTTTGAAACACAGTTACTGAATGTTAGTGGTAGTAGCAGTAGTAGTAGTAGTAGTATTGGTAGCAGCAGTAGTGGTAGTAGTAGGAGCAGTAGTAGTAGTAGTATTAGCAGTAATAGTAGTAGTATTAGCAGTAAAAGTAGTAGTATTGGTAGCAGCAGTAGTGGTAGTAGTATTAGCAGTAGCAGCAGTAGTAGTAGTAGTAGTAGTAGTAGTGGTAGTAGTAGTAGTGTTAGTAGTAGTAGTAGTGGTAGTATTAGTAGTATTAGTATTGGTAGCAGTAGTAGTAGTAGCAGCAGTAGTAGTATTGGTAGTAGTAGTAGTATTGGTAGCAGCAGTAGTGGTAGCAGTAGTAGTAGTATTGGTAGCAGCAGTAGTGGTAGTAGTATTGGTAGCAGTAGTAGTGGTGGTAGTAGTATTGGTAGCAGCAGTAGTGGTGGTAGTAGTATTGGTAGCAGCAGTAGTGGTGGTAGTAGTATTGGTAGCAGCAGTAGTGGTGGTAGTAGTATTGGTAGCAGCAGTAGTGGTAGTAGTATTGGTAGCAGCAGTAGTGGTGGTAGTAGTATTGGTAGCAGCAGTAGTGGTAGTAGTAGTATTGGTAGCAGCAGTAGTGGTAGTACTGCTTCACAGTCCTTAAATTCTCCCTTTTATCTGATCAAACTTCCTTTCTCTGAAAGTTCCTGGCCTGCCTCCTGTTTGAATCTCTAAAGAGGGACAAAGTTAGAGTAAGCATTATCACACAAACTCAAAATAACCTCTAGAATTCAGACAGTGCCTTATTAGGACATGGATCCACAATGGGAAGGAAGTGAACCAAAATGATATCGACAGGCCAATGTTCCTTTGAGTGGAGGCACAGGACAGCGTAACCTAAGATAGAGTTTTTGGCTGGGCTTTAAATTGACAACAATTTAAAACAAGGTTTACATAGTTTAAACTGGGTGTAGTTGTATTAGTTAAGGTACAATTATGTGAGACAATGTACTAGGCATACACAGAAGTCTTGTGTCACTGCCCCAGGCTTATAGAAGCACATTAGCTGTCTGAGTAATTGAATAACTTCCCACGTAATTGCTAGTGAAGCAAATTGAAGTTTTTGCTCCACAGGTCTCTTTTATATTCGGATAGTAAGGTTTGAAATTACTCTCTACTGAAAGGAGAATCTAACTACAGTTATGGTTTACGGTAAAGTAAAAAAAAAAGACAAATTAGTTCAACAAGTTAACTACATTTAAATTGTGAATGGAAACCACACAGACTTGCTATTTATAGTTCCACTTGGTAAAACAGCGCCTGTCTGTTCCACAACATGCCTCACTTGTGTTTTGTTCTATTTTTGACCTGATTCTGTCCTTGAAAAGGACAAGAAAACTGACAGTCTGTGGGAGTGTGCATGCGCGCATGTGTGTGTTTGTGTGGCTGTCGGACAGGGTGGGCTGTATGGCGTCACTAGTGCTTCAGTTTAGGAAAAGTGACACTTTGGCTTGAAAAACTCTACGGGGCAGTTAGATAAGGAATTTAGTGGCTTTATCACAAATGCCACTATTTAATTTAAAAGGGTGAGGCACTTAGGATCTGGCACCGGTCTTTCAGTCTAGTGATAAATTTGCAAGAAAGTGGAAAAGATTGGAGCCTGAGAGCAGATTAGCAGGATACAAATATAGAAGTGACATTATAGTGGGTATTAGTCAGGTGCTCCTCTGAACAAGTGGCTGTTCCCGATAGGCCTGAGAATGGGGCCCGACTGCAGGCTGTGGGGCCCCTGTGGAAAGACTGATAGTAGTAGTAAGTTTTATCTCTTTTTTTAAAGAAACACCTTAAAGCCCATTCCTGTAGAATATTTAAAGTAAAGTAAAGTACATCAGTAAATCAATTTTAAATTAGCTTCAATAACATTGTATCAAAAATAAGGCCATTACATTGTTCATTTTTTGTTTCGCTTTCTGTGTCATTATTCTCTTTGTTCCTGTGCACGAGTTGGCAGAACTATCTTGGAGCCTCGGCCAAGGCCACTCACATTGAATTGCTCTATTCTTGTTCGCACAGAAACATACATGCAGACAATACTAATGCAGTGTTGAATAACCTGGATAATCACATTATTTACTTATATACTTAATCTGCAGATTATTTTTCTCGATTAATCGTTTGGTGAAAAACGTTTCAGAAAAATGTAAAAACAAATGTGATTATAAGTTCTGACCCTCAGTGCAAAACCTAAAGATATTCAATTTACAGTCACATATGACAAAGAAAAATGCTTAGATTTGAGAGGCTTTAACTTTTTAGCATCAAAATAGTCAGTTTCTGTTGATCGACTAATCAATTAATCATTTCAGCTGTAAATGCATTTTCAAAAACAAACACATACTCTATCTTAATGTAAGACAACTGACTTTAAGGTTAACATTAGCCTGTTCGAGAAACGATTAATACATTTCTTAGACTTGACAAATTCCACGTTTTTATTGCAAGAGAACTGTTGGGCTTCCGTGTAGTTCTAACTAATACACTCTGCAGCACGAATATTTTCATTAACAATCCACCACAGTTACAATCTCAGGCAAGCAACAGGTCAAAATGAGAGACTGCTCTTCCGTTGGCATTAGACAAGACACAGGACAACCAACCAGCAGGAGTCGCTACCACAGGGACGACGACTTGATCCCCCGCAGGCCTCCCACTCGAAAACACTTGCACCCGGGTCTCTGCGCTCATGGAGGGGTGCTTCTTTACTCCAGTGCCCCCCAAGGGCCTCTTTGTCCTTTCTACTGCTGGTTTGCACTCCGTGACAGACTGCGACATTGCAAGACTGAAAGCACTGGAATCGCAGCTCGGTAAATTTGGCCCAGTCTGGTCCATCACCAACATTTTTAATTGGAGATATTGCAACTAATGGTTATTATCATTTATGATCAATTAGTCTATTAAATGCCAGGAAGTTTTGACAAATGCATAAAAAGTTCAAAACCGGTTTCGACAACCAAAAGAGCCCGAGATCTTCCCAAACATACATTACAGTCACATTCATATAAGTTGTCTGTTTATATGCTCATAACCCCACTTTTGACTTAAAGCAGCACGTTCTCCCCGTCCTCAGGGGGCTGTTAAATAGCACTCTAGGAAAACAGTGGAAAATGAAGTAGTTGAGGAAAACTGAGAGGAAGTACACTCACCAAGGAACTGACTTACAGCTTACAGCAAATATTAACGGTTACTATATCTAATAATATTATTGATGAATGGATTTTTCCCTTGTAACACACAGCAACGCCAACAACACCAAAATGCCTCAGAATTTCTATCTTTACTTTCCTCTTATCCTGTACATACATTTTTACTTTGTTATAATCCTTCAATGTTTTTTTCTATTTGTCCCCCCTCCCCTTCTTCCTCTCTCCCTCTTCCTTTTTTTTTTTTTTTTTTTGCAACAGTTGTTGTGTGTTCGTCTTGGCAGTGCTCCATAGTCTGTTTGATGTGGTTTCCAGAAGTCCTGAACTGCAGTCCCTGGCCACTCTTTCTGTCATCAGTAGACCTGCTGTCTCTTTAGCCTCCATTGACTCCTTTTAACCTCGTCCTACCTTCCTCACATTGAAGCAGCTGCTTTCCTTCCCGCTGCACATTTCTGCATGGAAACGATCTGATTCCCATTATTTGGTAGTAAACTGGATTTCGCTGTGGGCTGCATACAAAAATGTACTCTTAAATCGAGCATACACTATATTGCCGAACATCTTCCAGGCTCTGTTCCAGGCACTGAAGAAAAATTAAAGAAGGCCATTATTACCCTGTTGTAAATATAAATTAGGGAAGCCTAAATGTATGGTTTGCTTATTAAGTCTTGAGCCAGGCAAGACTTTTTCCATCCCAATAATATGTAAAACTAGATCAAAGTTAATCAGCTCTGTTGAACCCATTTCTACCAGCGACCTCTACACACTGTAATTTGAGTGATAGAAGAGGGAGGGGGGGGTCGAACCAGTAAGATAGTAGCTTCAAAGAGGGCCTCGTAGAGGACAGTCAGTGACCCTATATGGGCGCCTTTCCTGCATATACCAGCACGTTTAAAGGGAAACTGATAGGCAGGTGAAATATCTGCCACTTACAGAAAAGAGGCAGGGACTTGGGAGGGCAGACAGGACAGAATGGATATGGATTGGGTCACAAGGCTGACGAGGCCTTCCTAAGGAAATGAATATTCCTTGCAAAGTACACTTGGTGACACTTAGGTCTAAGGACAAAACACAAGAGCAAAGGAAATCCATTCCTCACTTTTATTTGGCATACAAAAGCACTGGATCATAGTTTTTTTTTTCATCACATAATACCTTACACGCTGTATTAGCTTTTTTATGGTGACATTACTATAAAATATGCTGTGTTGTTCTGACACCATTTATTGTATAATGATTTGTAGCACCAAGTAACAAATGTAGAGAAATCATTCTTCAATCTTCAGTGTATGTTTGAAACTAAAAAGCGAAAGGATTAATCAATCGACTTTTTTTTTTTTCATACTCTGAAGTGTATATGTATCCACTTTCACCCCACCAGCAGAGATACATATTATTATCGTGTGGACTTCCACTTTGTATCAGATGAAGGCGATGCGGTGGAGGCTGAGCTAAACATGCCCAGGGGGGCTGCAGTGAAACCGGTGTCTCATTTTCAGGGGCAAACAAACACATACAGGGAGCAGACATGGCTGTCACATCTCCCTTAGCTCCCCTGTCACCCCCGAGGGCAGTGGGCAGGGGCAACCTCTGCGCTGGGGTGATGCCACGAAAATCTACTCATGCAGGGACAGAAATACATGACCAGGCGCACACATTTACAGTACATAGACACAAAATGCACAAGCATAAGCCGAAAGTTGTACACACTTTCTCAAATACAGAAAGCACTCTGTGTTGTTAAACCTTAACATCCCTCTTGAGATCACAAGTTTGACCTTCCAAGCTGAAAAGCAGCAGATTTAGTCCTAAACCTGGCCACATTTTTAACTTTCCCAGATTGATCAGTGATTGTGCTGGCGCCGAGCAGCTGTATAGCTTTACATCAGCGAGGAGGAGGTTTAGCGGTTTTCAATAGTATTTCAGGATATCCTTGCTGCTGCTGCTGCAGTTTTTGGCAGACTAACAGCTGCCACCAGCATTAGAGTACAAGCAGACACTTCTTAATGTTCCCCAGCCCTGGCCTCATGTGTCACATGGACTCCATCCAGCCTAACCCAGTTGCCATCCGCAATGGCTGGATTGGTTGAAAGTGGTGTGAGACCAGCAATTTACAATATGCTGAAGACTATCCTTTCATTTTGGTTTAAGGTTTAGTAACAATAATGCGACCCGTTCTGACGATTTGGTGGCCTCTGTTTGCCCACAGAAGGCAAACAGAGTAGAGACACCTTTCTAATTATACGCAATTTATTATCACAGATGAAAAGTGATTTATTACTTTTTTAAAAAATTTTTTTTACAGTCTCTGGACCAAGGGAAATTAGTTACGTAGCCCTGTTGCTTATAATTTGACAACACTTCCTTGAATTCACTGAGATGTAAAATTAATCCTTGCAGTTGTTTTCAATGGGACTTTCATGTTTGCCTTGCTCACTGTTAAAAATCTGAGAAAAATACAAATGATTGGGCTTGGCTCAGTAACTTCATTGTGCAGGGAAAAAAAGCCAAACTGGACGGGGTTCAGTGGTTTTAGGCCTTTTGAGGGTTTGTGTGTCAGGATTTATGTATTTAATTACACACTCATTCTACTAATGTAAGTGGAGAAAAAAGGAAAACGGATAAAAAGCCCCATCAAGCCTATAAGCTTGTAGTTTCCCTCTTACTGAAAGTTGGCCACCGCTGCTGTTTAGCTCCCCTTGAACTGGGCTAATACTTGTCTATTCCGATTAGGATTAGTATGTGTAGCATGGGCTCAGGGACCTGGGACTCGTAATCTAATAAATCAAGATAAAAAACTCTGAGATTGGTTTACAGAGGGCTCGGATTTACTATTGGCCATCTCAGAGAAACAGGGATTAACACAGCATTTGGTGCTGTAGCTACACACTCCCAATTCTGTGCATAGGGAGAAGGAGAGAGACCGAAGCAGTGAGGGAGGGAAGAAGACTTAGAGGGAGGGAGTGGAGGAGAATGGCTGGCTAGGGCTTTATATTGCCTAACAGACAGCAAGTTAAACTCACAGTGACAAGGTCAGGTTAGTCCTTGTACAAAAGGCTTTGTTCCATAGGCAGATTAAAGGTCTCTTTGACAGTTTTTACACTTTTGGATCATGTTGAACATGTTAGGAGTTAATCCTGTCTGTGAGGGGAAGAAGCCCCATTGCCACACAAATGATAGAAAGGTGCAGAGAATGGTGAGCATACTGTGTCCAATAAAAGGAGCTGCCCACAAAATAACTAAACACTTTTCACATAATTGACAATGAAAACATTTCTTTTCGTGTTTGAATCCTAGACAAGTTACTTGGTGATTGAGTTTTTTATTTATTTCCCCTGCCCCATTGAAACATTAGTGGAAAGAAGGCACTAGCACATGCCATAGTGCATATTTCAAAGCTGAAAAGGAATCTGCTATCAATTATGTTTACTGTCTATCCTCTGCTACATTTGACCTGTATTAAAAAAAACAAAAAACGGCCAGATACGACACATGAATACACCACTGCGTAACGCGGAGACAGTGAGGATACATGTTCCCATGCTGAATCTCCAGATCAGGGATGAAACTGATCATTTAAGAACACAATGCCTCTTTTCCCACTGATAATGAAACAATGTCGGTTTCAACACGTGTTCATGTTCTCAAACATTGTTTCATGACCTGTGAGAGAACGAACAGCAATTCTCTAGATTTGTGTTTTTTCATTTGTTAGCTGTTTTTACCTGGTGTGAGGACAGTTTGCTGCTCACAACCTACAGCTCTATGTGAGAGGTTCAGCTAAAAGTTCAGCAGATAGTCTCCCTTTTATCTCTAATGTATTTCAACAATATCTTTCTTTGCATTTTTATTTTTTATACAATTGTGGAAAAAGCCATATAAGAGTAATAACCCTTAAAGACTAATACAAAAATATATATATATATATATATATACACATTAGGTGTTGCCTTCCTAAAATCTGAAATGTATGATTTGGATAAAGTTACGAGTTGAGGAGCAGTGTGCAAATTGACGACTTGTATTCCCCCTGAGCTCGGTCATGCGATATAGATGTCAGACTCCTGGTATCCTTCTCACATTTGAAGAGAGTTGATTTTGCACTTTCCATGTCAGTAATACGAAGATGTATCAATAGCAATATTATGTGAAGGTACATTGTGACACCTTCAAGTGAGTTAGTTGCCGCAATGTAACGTGTGTCTTTTTTTTATACAAATACATTTTTGTTATATTTTGTCATAGCAAATTAAGTGTTAATAATAAATGTTAAATATGCCGACACAAATACATGTACACCGTTACAGGTTAGGGCAGAGACTCTGTTCTCTTGCCCAGTAAAACATCCAGACAGACTTAGATTTGAAAAATCTGCCGCAGCTCCCTTTCTGCTAAGCGTTTTTCTGAGAAACAAGACTGAAATATCTCCACCTGAAATTTGAGCTCTTTCTATTTTCTCTCTGATGCCGGGGTTTCACATAAAGTTTTACATATCAAAAGTGGAATGTTCTTTCATCTGCTTGCATGTCTTGTTAAGCAATATCAAACACAGGAAATTCTTTCTTCATCCACATATAAAGGTTGAAAAATCTTAACAACGTATCCCAGCTTGTGCAAAAGAGGCCTTTTCTTTCTTTCTGAGGGAAGTGTTAGCAATATCACTGGGCAATTAGCAAAGGAAACGGGAGAGAAATGGAGAAGCCAATTACTTCTGCGAGTTAGCTAAAGGCCATTTTAAACTGTGTGCCCATGACATAATAATGTTTATGGTAAATATTATAGTTGGAGACAGTGAGTGCATGGCGTGAGAGGCAAGGAAAAAAAGGCATCAATCTCAGATCGAGAATAATTTATTAAGATCTGAGATGCGGCAATTACGTGGAAAGGACCAAAAAGAAAAAAAAAACAAGAAGCCAACTCTCCAGGAACCGCATACATGATTGCAATCTTGATTAAATCCCCCTGGATCTAATGAGTTGATTTTCTGCTGTTAATATTGCATTGGCTGATGATGGATTCGTTAAGATAATGGAACGAAGCTAAAATATAAATGACTCCCTGTCAAGGAGCAGATTTTCGTCATTTTCCGTCTGACACCTCCGCCGTGGGGATTTGGTAAGGCCTTTTTGTGTTTCCAACCATCAGGATCTGGAATACTAATTGCTTATGTGTGGACGCTTCTAATGCCTCTCCTCCCTCTCCTCCCTCTCCTCCCTCTCGACACCCCCCACCCCTCCCTATCGTCTTGGTAAATATCTCCTGCACATCTCTACACAGAAACAAAGAGACAGACGCAGCTTTCTTTCTTTAATGCTGCTGTGAGTATCTCCATTTTTACTACACCACAGAATAACAATTTTCACACAACACAACTCATTTCTATCCTGTTTGACATCCCCGGTTCAACTATCAAATCACAGAAAGAGGCCAGATATTTAAAGCCACTGTATACTACACAAAAACTGCCAACAAAAAGAAAACATGTAAGCAATAGGCTTCTCGTATCGACCTGTGCTTTTGAGATAAATTAATAATGTGGTCTCCCTTTGGTGCTGTGCAGAGTAGCAGAGCCAGTCTCTCTGTGTTTTAAATGGTCTGTCACTTAGGTCAACTGGAGGAGTAAAATGTCCGATGCATAGAATATTGATCCCATATCACACATGAACAGTACACAACAACACTACAACAACACTTCATGTTTAATTTCTCTCAAGTGTGGCAGGAACCTAATGCAAAAAGCATTTGTAATAATCCAAATGTACACTATAGTGTGAATATGCCGAGATAATATGCTATGCAGAGTGTCGTTAATCAAAAAGGAAGTCGGTATGCTGTGGTTTACACAATTTTTAATGACCTATAAAGTATCAAGAGGCACAATGGAGAAGTTTCCAGTTTTTCTTTTTTTTTTTTTAACAAAAGTTTTACAGTAATGATATGTCTGAATAAAAACTGTAGTTTGGGGAAAATCTCACACCCCATGTAAGTGATGTAGTTTGATGTAACCTACCTACCGAATCCCAAACCTTTTTCTATCATTATCGTAATCACCATTGTTGTCAAGTTTCATGCTTATCCTGACCCTTCCTTTGTGGCGATTATGATATTGTTCCTTCTTTCTGTGCTAATATTACCAGGGAACCCGTCTGATTGGGCCATCCCAAAGGGCCCTTTCTTCTGTCTGTCACTTTTTGTGTCCTTTAACATGGTTTTACTAAAAAGTCTTTTTTAATCAATCAAGAAGCAGGCAGAAAATAGGCTTTGTCATGGCTTGGCCTGGGGTCGTGTGATGCCTGCTCTGCCCGCTCTGCCCGGTGACAGGTCTTCAAAAGGGATAAAAAGGAATATTTTGGGGGGAAAACGGGGGTTTCCATGGCACCGGCACTTGTTGCACATGGATCACCATTCTTTGGTTCTGCATGAGATTGAGGTTTCAAAGGGCTGGACAACAAAAATTAGGCGAGGAGGGGACAGCGGGACTGTGGAGGTAGCTGCCCTCAAGCCCCCGACTCTGTCCTCTCCTCGGGGAAAGGGAGAATAGGAGCCAGAAGTGACAGCACAAAAAGGGGCCTACTAGGTGCTGTCAAACATGCATGAGTAAATGGTCAGTTTCTCACTCTGCAGTGTGTTCACAAAGTCAGAACGAAGCGCAGACTAGAAGACACAAAGTACAGACGTATTCAGTGAGAAGTGTATTCTTGTTGCGGCTTCCACTTCATGTAATTAGAGGTTGTATCATGTAAAATGAGGTCACGTAAACTTGTGAGTTTCTCAGTTTATGTGTGGGAAATGAAACCAGGAAACTAAGACAATAGATTGGCAGTCATTACAGCAAAGAGGATTATTATTTTAGACTGTTCTGTTCAGTCCATTGCCTGTTTGTGTGTTCCTGTTATTTAAATGTGTTATAAATGAGACACTTTGGTGTGATGACCAGAATGAGCTTAACTTGTTTTACTAACTTTCCGTTTAAAAGAAATGTACTGTATGCGGGTCCTGTTTGCATTAACCGTGTTTGTCGCATTAAAAATAATGCATGCAGTCATATATTTCACACGTGAATGGCTTTGAGCTATTTTCACTTCTGTAAAATTGTTGTGTCGTGATTACCTTTGTGCTCCACCTTGAATCCCTCTAACAATTACGCATTCTTCTGTCTTTGGGGAAATGGCATCGTGAGGTCAAGGTTTTTGCATGTCAGGAATCCTTTAAGCAATTTGCAATAATTTCCATAGCATCATCACTGCCACCTTCAATAACAAACAAGGTTACACACATGTGTTGCTCCGTACACTCAAGCAATCAGAGCTGAATGTGTTTTAGTGTTGGAGGGCTTTAGCCTGTTCACACTTAAATAAAGGAGGTCAAAAGCACCAGAAGCACATTTAGCTGCAGGTACTAATCAATATTTAAGATTTTAAGCATAAGAAAAGTCTTGCACATCCCTGCATCCATGCTATAATGACGGCTGGTAATGTTGAAATTTCAAACCATAGGGATGTGTGTAGCTGCATCTTATTATAACTTCTGTGTATGTATTTATTTTGTTTTTTCAGGTTCTCAACAATGTGCTGCCAGCCTGTTTAAAAGGTTAAGGCAGTCGGGATATGTTCCTTGATGGGATTTTATCATGCTAGGCATGCTCTGTTTCCTGATGAATATATTAAAATTATTACTGTGCAAACAGAGTTTCTAATTACTGACCTGCTTGCCATTGTACTGTGCGTTCTGTATGCCCCCCTTCTTCTCCATGCCTTGTTTATTTATCTGCACCAGTGAATACAGAATAGTCTATGCAATGTCATTTCCATCCACATGAAAATGATTTTGAAAATGCCAATCTTGCCTATTATACAGTGTAATTACTTGTCTGCTTTTTGATTTTATCATATCTTCAGCCAGTGGGAAGATACTTGGAGAGGCTAAACATCTTAGCGGAGCTTGTCAGCTGATGATTTGCAGTGGAAACAAAAAAAAAAATCCCCCGGTTTGCAAACGAAAGTGCTATCTGCCACAAGTCAATGATTGTAGTTTATTGAGGGGTTTACCTAATGTGTGCAGAGCTTCTCTTGAGATTCAGGCATTATGTCAAGTAAAAGCATAGGCTGCCATGTCAAACGCGAGAATGTAAGGTATGGGGTATTTAGACAGTGCTGCGCATCAGCTCTATGATAACAAAAACATCTTTGAGATTCTCATTGAATACATTTTTCAAATACATACTTTAGAAAAACGTTTTGAAGGAAGTATGTAAAATACAGGCAGATGGAACCACCTTGACGCATTCTCGCATTATGAGAATGAAGATCGGCCTCTTACCTTTGCTTTCACTCGGCAGGTTTTTCAACTTACAAGGCCAAAAAACCTAACTTTTCGAGTTCATTTTTTGATTGTCACCACCGCACCTCTTGACACGTCACGCATTCCTTTTAAGTGGGTGCGTATACTGTAAATATGTTTATGTGCAGTGATGAAAGTGTCACCCATTTTACTGTAGTATCTGCACCACATCATGGAAAAGGGCAACCCTGTTGTTTACTTGTCTGCCTGCAATGTTGCACAGGGGGTTGATCAGGGGAGTTGATAGGAGCTGCAATTTAAAAAGAGGACACTGCAGCTCTGAACAAAAACAATTAAAGGAAAATGAAAGACGGCCCCCAAGGGTTAAAAATAGAAAATTATCAACATGCATGCTGGAATCCACTACCCCCCCACACCACCTCCCGCACCAGCACCCCCGCACCCCCCTCAAACTTACTGGGCCTGCATTGTTATGTATGATCAGATCTGCCAGTTCTTCCTCTAAGCTCCTTGTCACATTTTGACTTAATGAAGTGCAACTTAGAAGGGAATTGGGTTCATCATGCTAGTCGCACGATGCTCCCTTGTTGTAGCAAACAGGAGTGGCATGGGACCGAAGCGCTACAGCGCGAGTCGTTATCATTCCGGTCAGTCTGTTTAACACAAAATTAAACAAAGAACTAATTAGTGCCTCATGAATTAATAACTGCACTGTTGCCGAGAAGAAGTTAGGTTGCTGAGGGGAGATATAAAATAAGTAGGAAGATCAGGTTAGAATTATTATTACTTTTTCGGGGATGCATGGGCTCTCAAGGTTAGGAAACTTTTGAGAGGATTTAAGAGTGACTCAACTGGTTCCGCCAAAGTCAGTTTCTGTCCTGATGTAACAACGTGTCTGGGTTAATGGATGTCATAAAAGACACGCCGCTTTTCTGCCTATAAGAGAAAGACATATAGGTGTAGTATTCAACTTTATATTTAAGAACGGTATGAATAAGGAACCGGCATGTATTCTCTGACATCACCTGCTTTCACCCTTCAGTTATGTTCTTTATCGAAGCAGTGTTTGATCCAGAAATATTTAGTTTATTTAGTTGATCATGTATTTTTTTTGCCACTTAGGTTTCATGGGAAAGTAATTTGTTTCATTTTTTATTATGCAGGACTGTGTCGAGTCACTCTCAGGAGCGGTAGGACGCTGCTCTGGAGTCAGATTTAAGTGATTACTGCCTTAGTACATTTAGTTAGTTAGTATATTTTTACTGGCAAAGTGCTGAAATATGCACAGACATAGTTAACTGTACTCAACGACCGCTCCCCATGCTTCAATGAGCTTTACAAACTATAGCTTCCCTGTTGCCCCTCCCTCGGTGACTAACCCCTTTCCTCCAGCTGTGATGTGGGGCCTGGGTATCTGTGGACCTTTATACTATATCAAAAGGACAGGAGAGAACAAAAATACACATTTTCCTTTTGCATCATCTGGAGGCTTGCTACATTATGTCAACCACTGGAGATTAGATGAGTTGGGTAAATGTATGGATTTCTCGAGAACATGTATGTGCATGCATATACGTCGGTATAATCAGTGTCTGGGTTTTTAATGTTTCTCCTTTGCTCTCCTTCTCAGATGAAGTGAGCCCCCGTATGGAGTGACTACCCAGGAAGAGAAAACGAGGTAGGACAAATCCCCAACATGACTGATTACTGTCCCCACCATCTCCCCTGTTCATATCTACAACAATATCAGGCATCTTCATTAATCCCCATGGATCAATGTGTCTGGGGGTTGTAAAAATTGACAAATGACTTATTAGAATCCCACCGTTTTATTTTCCAACTGATTAACTCACAGCAATGTCGTACACTATACAGGCACACTGATGTATCTGTTTTCCAAAGAGGGCTTCTCTCGCTTTCTCTTTCTCTCTCGCCCTCTCCCTCCGTTTCTTTCTTTTTCTTTCAGGGATCTAAACCGTGTAAAATGCACCCTTAACACTGTGTATTAGAAACCCTGCCAGGCTGCAATGACTTCAAGCTACAACAGCAATAAGGTGCTTTTGACATGTATGAACTAGCATTTTATCAGTTTCCTGACATAAACAGCTGCTGAGCAGTGCTTTGCAGTACTTAAAATACAGAAATATGTTAATGAACACAGAATTGGAAAATAATCAGCTCTATTATATAAGCTTTTGACTGGCAGTAATAAAACATTTATTTCAACACCATACTTTCTTATGCGTGTGCCAGCATGTATGCCACATTCTGTTAGCTATCTTGTTACGCTGTTCTGTTAATTATAACTTGATTTTCTTTTATGCCAGCTTTATGTCTAGATGTTGTTGTGGCAACATCCCACATTGTCATCTTGACAAAATAATATAATTTTTCTACTATATGGCATTTATTACTGTAACAGACATTAGACACAGACATCTAAGTACAGATGACATCCACCAAATTAACAAGAGTATAAAACCTTTTGTTGCTGATAAAAAATCTGCCTCTGTACAATTTGACTCTCGAGAGGACGCTAATGACTTGTGACTTGAGGAAACTGGGTTGCTTTTTTTCTCTCCCTGAGATGAAACCTTCTGCTAATGATGTTAGCTGGTATGAGCACAATGCTGATGTGGGAGTCTGTCATGAGGATGCATACAACAGCCCTTGCCCCTGGCCTCTTAGTCAAGAGGGATCTAAACATTCAGAAGTGACACCGTGGGCTGTCTCATGTCAAGCCAGAGACCCTTACTATCACCAGGGGGTGGCATGGCCGTGAATTGAGGCGGAGGGCTACACCACACTCCTTTGTTTCTGGTGGTGTCACTCACACACCAGACACAGACACACTCCTTGCATCAATCAGAGCTCCAGATACATGCCCAGTGTACCTCCCTACAACACGATGATGACACTATCCACAGTTTTTTCCTATAGATACAATACCTCACAGCAACATGAGGACGAGAGCTGCAGATCAGGTTCAGTGCAGCCACATTTCCCCTCATAAGTTCCCTCCACAGCCGGATGCATGGATGGACATACACAAAGACATCAGGTTGCTTTGGAAGCAAAGTTAAGTACGAGTCAACTGTATTGCGGACCACATATACTAACTTAAGTCTCCCCTTGTTTAACCACATAACAACAACATAACAAAGTACAGTTAGTTTAATTGGCTTTTGATATATGTTAATGCAACTAATCATAAAGGCCAACTGGCTCTAATACTGGGCTGGCTTGACATCCCCCCTCTCCTTTTGGCTCCCACAGACTTAGGCTAGAGAGCGCTCCCAGAGCGGAGTCCCTCTCTTAGACAGTGGGAAGAAAATTAAACTGCCAAATTTGTTTTCATTGGTTCCAGGGACAATCTCGGGGGACGTCAAGGCTTTTAATTGAGCTCACTGAGCAGAAATGTGTAGGGCTGCTTACCAGCAGCAATGGTGTCTCCCTTTTACCTCTCTTTGGTCTCAGTGGAAGATCAAGCTGATTTTTAAGTAATGTGATGCTTTGCTGAAACTGAGTACATAATATGTGTTTTGTAGTTTAGGGCTCCGTACTACTTGTAGTTCTTCATGGAAAACAAGGAAATGTGTTTGATAATGATTCATAATTGAAATTCAGAGTCACTGTTAAGTGTTTTGTTGGCCTATTCAAGGTTTATGTGTGGGAGTGCTATGATTCTCTCATAAACAGGAGTTCATTCAGTCATGGATATAGGTAAATGACGCCCACAGTTCGCCGTAGGGAAGATAATTCGTCTCACTGAGAGAAAAGAGTAACAACTCATAAAACTCAATTTAATGTTATTGTATCAGCCAGTATAGTGTAATAACAAAAACGAAAAGCCATCTTCACATTTTCCGCACTTTTCTCTCCAACACTTTTTGTCCTTTAAATTTTCCCTGTGTGTCAAAACAAGCAAAAGGCTACATGGAAACGGCAGCCCTGTGTAAATATTTATGATGTAACATCTCCATGTGAATAGACTTTCCTCCCAATCCATCCATCATTACGGGCATATCGTGAAAGCCCACCTCCCGGTGGCGGCTCAGGGCCTTAGGAAGCTCAGACAGGAGCGGCGTGTCCCCCTCTCATTCAAAGTATTTGTTTTTCTTTTGACTGGGGGCAGCCCAGCTGTGAGGGCATTTCATGTGTCAGCCCCACCGCTTTCATTCAGGGCTGACTTCAAAGCCCATTTTGGTCCATTGTTTCTGTGACGTGGCTGCCGGACCCGAAAAATGCCCAAACAGAAAAATGTGATGTAGGTCAAATTACAGCAGTTGTGCCCCTGAAAAAAGCGGAATTCTTATGGTCAAAACATAAAGCCCTGGTTACCGCCTAACCCTAGCTATTGTTCTTGTTGTCCTCATACCTCTTTATTTGTTCATTGTAGAACTGATGGAAGTTGGGAAATGCAGAATAAAAAGGCTGTAGGTCAAAGTGCTTGGCAGAAAATCAATGTGTTTAGTTCTAAACCTTAATATGCTGCTTTTTTCCTAGTTAATATCCCTCCACTCGGGAACAAAATGTCAAATAGCTTACTTGGTGAAGATGTGTTATACATTATATTAAGTTGGAGACTGTACTGAGGTCCTGTATTTAAGGTTATTTGCTCCTGCAAGTGAGAATCTGTTAGGGCCTGGCCACGCACAGTTCTTTGACTTGTGCAATGGTTTGAAATGTGAAACATGTCTTCATTTGGTACAAACAAAGTATGAAGGATCTGCCGTATTTTTTCAAGCTCTGCAGTCTTTAAGAATGTGAAGGTGCAGTAGATTTATGAGGTTGTGGGTTTGCAGAAGTAGGTAAGTCTACTGCCTTACCTAAGTGGATTACAAGGTTTTAGGCTTTTCTCCTTGCACAACTTATCGGCAGAAAATAGGCGTTACTGACGTTAACGAAATATTGCCACCCAGACTCTCATAACATTATCATTAGCCACGGAGGATTGCTGAAATGTGATTAATACATCACCATTTTGACAGACTGAGCCTGAAAAGGTAATATGCATTATTACAATGGTTGTAGAGCTCAATACCGCCATCCAAGTTTATCCATTTATCTGCAATGATGAGACTCCTTTGTGTTGTATAGCATTGTAACATCTATCTAAATAACAAAAGATATCTTTCCCATACACAATTGTCGTGCTGTTAATATTCAGCCCATGCAACAATACACATGGGAATAGAGTGCTGAGACAAAACTTGACTCAGAACGGGGGAAAAGTCCATGGAACATTATGAGCATTTTGAATCGATGTTCAAGCCTCTAGTACCGGACACTTTTTCCTTTGCTACGGTATTTGATTACCTTCAAACAAAAATATTGCTCCTTTATTCTTCAATTACAACTGCTTGAGTGCTGAGTCATGCAATTCACTATCTAAGAGCTATTTTTCTGTCATTGTGTATACATTTGTGTGTTTCATTCAGTTGGCCTTCGACGAGACACGTTGAATAAATGCCATTTTTCTGTCGTTTCAAGTGCCTCTTTTCTCTCTATGGATCCATTCAAGCTTTCAATACCTTTTCTCCCCCTCTCTTCTCCTGTCTCTTTTTTCCACGAGCAGGAGGGTTTTACTTTACTCCTTTGTCATCCTAATTGATTGCATTAACCTTTTGAGTATTGAATTTCCTGTGCATCACGCCGAGCACAATGTGGAATATTATCATAATCCTTCCAAGTAATGGACACAGGGCAATCAACAATGCTTTAGGAAAAGTACATCTTTGAAAGATGGAGCATCATATTATGTTCAGTCCAAAGACCTGGATAGGGCAAGACTTTTGAGCTTTAAGAAATTCTGAAAATAAGAGAAGCATGTTTCTTTTTTCTTTTTTCTTCAGTCAGACGAGCTGTTTTTAATGTGTGCAGCTCACAGTGTTGAAATGTCTTCGATTGTTTTGTCCCTATGGAAATGACAGACCTGTAACAGACAGTTACACAAGCACATACATGATCAGTAATACGTTTCTTTCTTGATATGAAAAACGATTTCATGATAATGGACCAGTAATGCAACTACATATCTACCAGCTCAAATTCTTGGAGAAAATATTAATATTTTTGATTTTCGGAACCATTTTTGCACATTATTACAATCTTTCAAAGAACCAAAGTTTCACTTCAATTACATAATTACTCAATGAGTTCTTTTAAATGTTGCAATTATTTCTCATGGCCTTGCAGCCTTTTTAAACAATATAATAATTTATTGCAAAAAAACTTAAAAATTGCCAAAAAAACCTTTAGAGAACCCTTGCCAAAATTCACCAGTGGCAAGGCAACAGTGGTTGATGAGATTTTCTTCGCGATGCTGTGGTGGTTCCCTTTTCTTTTCTTAAATAATGGAACGGAAGGGTATGTTTTAATAATTGAGTATCACGCCATTTAGCCTCCCCGAGAAGGCAAATACCAATGTACTGGAATGTAGGCTCCAGCTGGGAGTCAAACATCAGATTCAAGAGGAGCATTGCAGATTCCTGGTCATGGAAAAGTGGACCAGCTCTTCCGCCTATTGCCAATCAAGTCCAAGTGTGTTTCATGGTCTTCTAGCAGGCTTATTAATGTGTCCCTCCGGGTGTCATGTGGGGGCAACTTTGGGAATATGTGAACTTCCATCCTACATCTGTCCATTGAACAACCAAAGTAAGATCTGTGTCTGTGTTCTTGCTCCTCACCAAGAACATATTGTCAGTAGTAATTGTATCTCTGCTTTTTTTGCAGATGATGTTATTCTGTTAGCACCATGGGGGGACACTGGGATGATGCAATGCACATGAAGGTTCAAGCTGTACCTTCCAGATACTATTTGCTTCAACCTACCACTAGAAGTCATTAGTGCAGTGACAATAGTTTGTGATCCCTCACCATGCTCTCACCTGACACACTGACACTTGTGTTCACTGAGGTGACTAGCCAAGCTGCTAGCACCACTGCCAGGCAGTTTCTATTTAGAAAGTATAAGCTCCTCAAATACTGTAAACCATGGGATAAATGTTACATTACTATTCCTAACACAAAGTACAACTGGAGTGGATTTGGATTTGTTAAAGCCTTGCAGGTATTTGGCCATAAACTAAAGTATTGGAAATGTTAACCTGATGATGGCGCTAGATAAAAGGTCAGGGGGGGTTCACCGAAGCTATTACAATTCATTCTTAGGTGGGGCATACATGTGTGTACCAACTTCATGGCAATCCATCTAGAAAATGTTGAGATATTTTACTGGATAAGTGAAAACATTGACCTGCTGGTGACCTAAAGGTACTGCAAATGTGGTGTAACATGGAGTCACCACGCCCTGTTCTTCTGCACTATGTCAATGAAATTGCGACCAAAGTAGTAACAGCATTATAAACAGTGCATGCACATTCCAGTTGCAGCTCATTATGGTATCTTATTCAGGGGGTTTGTGGGAAAGTGGCAGCGCAGCGAAATGAGAATATTAAATTAATGGAATATAACTCGGTACCGTATAACTAAGCTAAATTTATATGTTAACTGTAGATAGTTTTACACTGAGGGTCAGGAGAGAAATGCTTTAGGTAAGCCCTCGATTTACCATGGCTCGTACTTTAATCTCTTTACCCGCTTTACAATTGCCTGTTTTGGTGTGGGGGGAAGTGTAAGTCAATTTTCTCTGTTTTCTTTAGAGTCTTTGCTTGATAATTATTTAGCGCAAGTCCGCTCATTGGTTTATTATTATCTGTCCCAGAATGATATAAGTGGAGATTTGAGATAGTGAAATACATTTAAAAAGGCATTACTAGTAAACTATTACTATATTATACTATATACTGTATTACATAACACCGCACCTCGGCTACATCAATAATATTAAGGCCCCAAGCCTGAAACCTACAGAAGACACTCCAAGGATAACAGTACAATAATAGCCTGTTAACAAGACAGGAGGTAGCCTATTGGCCTATTGAGTTTAATATTGCTGGAGCTATTTTATTTAAACATGGCATAAAAAGTAGTTTATGTTGCAAGACCAATGTAATACCCATAACTGTCTTATAAAGGCTTAATGTCAGGAGGCTTTAGGGGAAGTGTCACTAGAATAACACTGATCAGTCTTGAGCTTGGGAATTAGAGACTGCAAATCTTTGAGCATAACGTGACAACTGGGATAGTTTGGAAGGATCCAAGTGGGCTGCAACTTTTGCTGAATAATTTATGTATATTTTACACCGCTTATTATAATATATTTACTTATCATATCATACCAGAAAAAGCCACCACACATGATAAACACCAATAAATAGTATGAAAGCATGTAGCATAATAGGCTAGCTTTGTGTGACAAAGCTAAGATGCAGTTTATTTGTACTGGAATGAAATGTTTTGATTATCCACAGCCCACTTAGAACCCTATATGCTGTCTGTTCCTTTTTATAAAGCACCTAATTACAGTATTTGTTGACCTCTATAGACTGTCGTGTGTTTCTCTGTAAATAGTAGCATAAATGCATTAAAGTAATTGATTGTTGAAAAACAGACAAAAACTGTTATCTTGTTTCCCTGGCAACAGCAGGCATTATCTGGGTTGTGTTGATGAATTGAAGCAAAACACCCAGTAATTCATATCAACTCTATTATATTTTTCAGCTCAAAGAGGAAAAATCAATTGAAACAAGCTCTTATGCATGGATAGATGCTAGTTTTGATCAATACTATTTTCACAGGGACGGTGCCTTTGAGTTTGATTGAGGCCAGGTTATACAAAGCTAGCCAGTGGTGCTCAGGACTAATAGAAAAATGTAGATATTCAGAGAGGGCACTGTCACCATTTGGGTGAATTTTCTGGCACATTCACCTGAGTTTTATTGATCAAAATAGAATCATGTGATTGAGTGAGGATGTGGGTCAACAAATAGGTCAAGGTCAGTCAACAGCACAAAGCCTTATCCTGTCCATCTCTTGTATTCCATCAAGCGTCACTGGTATTCCACTGGGAACCTGTGCCCTCAGCATATGGAAACTAAGGGCCCTTAGTTCAATTATACAAGCCCATTGAGTTTAAGAATATTGACATATCTCTGTAGTCTGAAAATGTCATGGATAATGATCAACCAGTTCACCAGAAAATGCTTTCATAGAAACAAAGATCTGGAGTCTAGATGTGGAACGCATTGAATGTGTGGACTGTAGCTATAAGGTCAGGATTTACCTGCTCAAAGGTAGCGTTGACATGCACAAGAGCTTTTGTTTTCTCTGAGGAAATGGTTATCACATAAAAATAAAGCATGTCTTATTGTAAATCAGGTGTTTTGCAAAGGTCGTGGAAGGTGGGTTGAGTGGTATGCAGAGGTTACATAATAGATCTAGTTATGTTCAATGATCGCTGTTCATTTTTCATTATCACCGGCTGGTTGCACAAAGATAGACTTTACACATGATATAATACATTGTAAGACTTTAGATATTTATCTCAGTTCATTGGTCACACAAAGCCGTCTAATTATTCACTATTGTAAGGGGGAGAAAGTTGCTATATATTCTGAGTTAATTAGGACTTTTTAAACACAAAAAACATGGCTGAACACAAAACGGCTTCCAGCTGTTCAGTTATTCCAGCAGAAAATGTGTGCCCACTGGAAGAATTTAACAGTTTGGCTTACATCTGCATTACCATGTTGTTAATCATGGTGTTAGCTATATATGTAGTTAGGGGATCCCTAAGGCATGTAGCCATACCAGACGTGATGATAGAGATATCTTACTCAGGGTCTCAGTTACGTCTTTGATGAAGAGCATGCAGTCTAGTTTTTTGAGGTTTTATTTACTGAACTGACACTTGGATATCCCATGTCTCGACACTAGCTGACCAAGACGACACATACAGCCATTTGCCATGTTGCAGTTCTTTTCAATTGATTATTAACATAATGCAAGGATCTGATAAAAAAAGAAAAAAAAAAGAAAAGAAAAAAAATGCACATTACTGTATGTGTAAAATCGGGCAAGAATTTCTAAATACTGCATTGCAAATAGAATTGGCTGCATGTTGACATACCTTAACTTTTCTCAGTCACAAAAACTTTCAGAGACACAACATGTTTTTCCTTCCGTCTTGTAGTTCGGTAAGCTGTGTCTCAGTTTTCACGTTTGAATTCTCAGTCATGCTCTATTCAGCAACAGATACAGACAGAATCTTAATTGATCTAATCTGGTTACTGGTTGCTATTTTCAACAGTTCCATTAGAAAACTCCTATCCTCCCCCACTCTGTCTCTCTCCCTTCACCTCCCACACTTTCTACCCCCCATCTGCCCTGACCTACATGGTAGTCACATGGCCCCGGCTCCCTGGCTTGGCATTTTATGGAAAATCTGCAGGAGATAAAGCCACAGGGTTTAAAGTGTTATCCCTGCCTGTCCTTTGAGAAGGGCTAAACACTGAATGAGGTGTTATTGCATCAATGCTGTTGGACACACACCGGCAGCAAAGAGGATATCTTCCTCCCTCCTTCCCTCCTTCCCTCCTTCCCTCCCTCCCTCTCTCCCTCACTCCTTCTCTCTCCCTCTCCCTCCTCAGTTTGATTGGATTTAGTAGAGTGTCACCACTGTGACTTTGGGGGATTTCTCTTTCCCTGTCACTGTCTTATGCATGCTTGCTTGGGTTATTTACTTAACTTGTCCAGAAAATGGACTGTGATCTGCAGCTTACCGACAAAGCTAGAGAGACACAAGTGCCTCATTCTAGCTAAGATATGCCAGACAGGCACCTAGATGCATGCTTGCTGCTCTGGCTTGCTTACTGCTCTCCCTTGCTGGTGCTGAGGGCTTAGTTTTGCACTGTGACCGAGTCCCCTTCACACTGTTGTCTGCCTGTAAATTTTCTGCTGCCCTTGCTATTCAGCCAATTACAGCAAAAGAGCTTTAGTGATTTTTTGCCTTCTCTTCCTCCTGGTGTATATTAATATATTTATTTTACAAGCGAATGACAAGCATTGCTGAAGGTTAAAAAAAATGCTGAATTTCATAGTGCATATAATGTCAACTTTTTTCTATTGTAGGACTAATCAATAGAAGTCAACTTGTGCAGAACAAATACACACACTGCAGACGAATATAGCTTCCTTGCCTGTTGCGTTTCAATTAGGATTCTTCCTTACTGCTATTAAATGAAGAAAGCTTGAATAAATAGTAGAATAATTTGCACGCCAGCAGTCTTTAATAGAGAACAGTTCATTTGGATCTGTGAGTGAAAGATTGGTATTTGGTTGTGTGTTCCAGTAAATACATATGACTCTGGTTTGAATTTAACTACTTTAATTTCTGGGAGAAGTGGTCCCTTGAACCTACAGCACGGACAGAGTCGAGCCATTGTTCTTAGTTGTTGTTTAAGTGACTATATGAGATACTGTGAGAGTGTAAGTGAAGGCAAATAAGTTTGCAGGTCTTTGTCTCTCCACATCTATTGGAGGTTTCATGCTGTCAGCGTCTTCCCTCACCTCTTGACATTAATCTGCTCTGTCCCATACTGTCAACCTTAGTAGCTATATATTCAATGATTGGTTTAGAAGTACACACTCTTAACCTCATCTACACAATAATAAGGCATGCTGTATTTCAATGCATGCACCATATGGTCTCTCAGGTAGTTGTTTACTCTTTTGGAAGCTGGGACATAGTACTAAATATATTTGACCTGATGTCTGTGAAAGGCCACACAATGACTATCAATGCAATGTCAAATGTAATGCAGAGCCACAAAGCAGTTTAGGAATGCATCCAAAGTGCTGTGCCATGTTGCATTCTGGTGCTAAAATGACCAGAGAAAATGCAGGATAAGATAAAGCAGCCAGGACAGCTTTGCATCCCTGTGGCGGATTGGCTGGAGTCATAGTGTAGTTACATTTGACGGGCTGAAGTGCAGGCTTACAACAGTCCCACTGCAACCAAAAAAAGAGCATCACATAGGTTTATTGTTCTGTCTCTCATAAAAACAAAACCAGAAGTTGCACAAGTGATAATTGTGCATAAAAGAAGTGACACCACAAAATGCACAGTGTTCCAAAACAAGAGAGCAGAAGAAGAAAGGGCTCTTTCCACCAGTGTAAAATCCGCCACGCCTAGCAGTGGGAACGGAAAGCAAAACTGCTTAATGTGACAAAATAAAGACAGAAACACTCCAAGGGAAAGTTAGAATTAGGATCCTGAAAGATTTATGCCTCCATTTTATTTATAATTTGTTTTCTTTTCCTTATTGGAATTGAGTTGCAACTGAATATTTGATGAGCACAGCCTAGAAGTAAGGATGTTATGTCAGCAAGGAAACAAAAAGTAAAGAGAAACAACCAAGAAATTTATTTTGCAAAGTTTGCGCTTTGGAATAAACTAAGATGCCTCTGCTTTCGCAAGCAACTCGTTAATTGAATGTAGGGGGAGTTCGCTATCTGCAGGTTGCGTTGAGCCCTAGCGAGGCTAGCTGCGCCTTTCCGTATGCACTGCGCTGAGTGCTGGGTACTCTCCGTGCACAAAACACCATCTGCATTTTGCTGTTAACGCGCCTTCACATCCAAGGGAGGATTAGGAGAAAATCCCCTGGTTTTTTTCTACCAGTTGACAAATATCAGATTTGTCTCTAAAAAATTAGCTCCATCTATATCTCCCGCCATATGACACACAAAAAAGATTATCTTTAATACCCAGCCAGCTTGGGTGTGGAAAAAGCAGATTAAAGTTTCAGTTTGGTCATATTTACCCAGCCACTTCAAGTATGAGACTGCCTGCATTACACAGTAGACAGACCTCTTCACAAAGATTCCTCCCCCCACATGCACTCCCACACCCACCCCCAAGCCTTTACCTTCCAAAAACAAGATGTCTGCCTTGAAACAATTAGACATCATACTTAAATAATTCATCATTTCCCAGCCAGTCTTTCTCTTCTCCGTGTCCTTTAAACAGACAGAGTGAGCTGCCAAAGGGGCTAAAGTGAATAACAGCAGCAGGTGCCTTTTCAGATGGAGCTTTGTAGTCTGCAGAGGGTGCTGAGCTGTTATTTTAGTGGCCCACTGGTGAGGAGCAGGGGGTGGCTGGGAAATGGACCTGGTGGTTGACCTGAGACCCCAGAGCTGTCCTATTAGCAGCGTGCTTGCCTCTAAACGTTACCAGCAATCATTCCTGGTTTCAGTTGCACTCACATCTCGGGTGAAACAACAATGCAATATTCACCCACGGTCACCTGTGAAGTTTAAGAGGCCAAAAACATTGCTCGAATCCTCATTTGATAGTTTAAGAACCTTACTTCCCAAAAATAAACTCCTTTGACCCTGTAGGAGGTCATTCGTGCCTGCAGTGACAGATTGTAAGACTGGACTTGCATGATTATTACCCATCAGCATGCATCAGAGGGATTTAAACATATGAGTAAGATGCTCCTTAAGCCTCTGCTAAGTAAGTATGTTCTTCCTGACCATTTCATTATCAAATGCATAATCGTCATCTGCCGAGCACAGAACTGAAGGCCTCAGGCTCTACCTGGTGTCCTGGATGTTGACTTCCTTGCTTCCGCTCAAGACCACTGCCCCACCCAGAGGTTGCTTTATGAACACAGGAGCCCCATAAATGAAATTAAGGTGTCAATTAGTCAATTACAGCATAATAACTCTGAGGGCAGACATTTAGAGACAGAGAGAACCTCAGCTAAGTTCATTTCCTCCGGCCCAGGAGCCTAGCGCTTGGCACACGTCACTCCCCGCCCAGACTCGCCGAATAAAGGCCCCAGTGCTCTCCCTAATGTTATTTTCCCCTCGATATCTTTTTTGATCAACAATTTCCTTTCATGGGTTTGTTTTTCAGATGCAGGGTATGCTCTTTTTTTCTCCCCAATTTGGCTAGGGAGAATTTTATAATTTAGTAATTAAAATCTTTGTTAGGCTTTAGAAATTGCGGCTAATTGAATTTAATGGCAAGATGAATTTCAATTTTATTTGATTAGCAGGACCCCTGGCATAGGTATTTATGGAAAAAACTCTACAAAAATATGCTGTGTGGGCTAAGATGGCATAATAGAATTACAGATAATCGGATTTCACTGTCATGAATTTCACTCTAATTTCACTCTAATTTTCCATTAGATAGCTGGTTTACAAATATTTGCTCATCTGCGATGGGAAAGGCTATCTGTCTAAAATGATTACGGAGCAAGCCTTCAGAAATATGTCCCTTTTTTCCCCTCCCTTTTTAAAAACCAGATTGCGAGGGATCAAAATTAGGAAGATTGCATTATGGATGTCTGCATCCGGGAGAGCAATGGGGGAGATATGATGATTACGGCCGGGGGATGAAAGCAGTGTCAAGAAAAATGTATGACTCAAAAACATAGGCCTATTCTATCTGCAAAATCTCTGCTCTCAGCACAGTGCCGCCAAGCAACGCGCTATATCATAATTCATGTAATATCATAAACAGTGCATGAATATAAGAAAGGCATTGCAGATATACAAATACACCTTATACCTCATACGAACTACATGTTAATTTCTTTCAAGTGTGTACCTATAATGAGATTTTGCAATGTGATTTTCATAGTGTATATATGTAGCTGTATATACAGCTATACAGCAATTATGAAAATCAAATGAGATTCTGAACAATCATTGTCATGAGTAATGCAAATGATGATCATCAAGAAGTGGTGTATTGCCATCATCGTTGTTCCGGCTATATTTGTGTGTAAGTTTAATATTCAGCTCCTTCTCTGCTTAAAAATAAATATATAATGCAATATAAACAGACGTGAGAGGGAATAATATCCCACATCTCAGACAACCTCAAATAACACTAGGGTGAACTCTTGTTGAGTCCCACTTTAAAAGCTCCTGCTTCAGAATTAAGCTTTTACACGTTCAATTTCCTGCCAATTTGACAACAACATGACAGTGAATATCAAGAATAAACTTGATCCATTGTCTGCTGAAAAACACAAACTATTTTAATTTGTTGTGTTTAAAGTTAGATGCAGTAGAAGTGCATCATGCCGCTCCTCCTGTGTAGTCCCCAACCTGTACGCTCCACCAGTTAGGACAGACTTCCACCCCACGCCAACTCGCACCCACTCCATCTCCTCCCGTTCGCTCACTCACTCTTTGCCCCGAACTGCCAGAGACGGCAAGAGGGGTTCAAAAACACAATCTGACTCTCGGCAAAGGTCAGATTTCTCACTCGGCATGTCTCTGGGCTTTGGGCACAAAAGCCACTGAATTCACATCTATCAACTGGGCCCTAGCTTTTGTCCTGGGGAATGGAGGACTCGGGAGTGGGCCCTTCACCAGACCAGCCCCTCCTGGAGTGCACTGTCAGGGGCAGCCAAACGTCTGGCCCGGCGGCCCTTTGACTGATGTACCCCTGCCATGTCACACGCACAGCAGCGCACACACACACACTCACACGCATACACACTCCACCTTGCCCTCAACATTCTCCCGCATGCACCACACAATACCCTCGGACCACATCAAACGAAAAATCCCCACAGCTCCTTTTGAAAAGTAATGGTTTCGGCCCCAAAGATGGCAGCTCAAGGGCCAGAGGGCTGTAATGCATGGACGGCAAACCCTCCCTCCTGTGGACATGAATAGAATTTGCCTTGCAAACCAAAACCTCCCCCAATATCAAGTTTAGAGCTCCTGTACTAGTTTTTCTTTTTTCTTTTTATTAAGATGCTGTACCTATGTGAAACAAAGCATTGCAGTGTTGCGGCGGGACAGATGTTTTCATATCTTATTTCAACGTATCCTCATACAAGGGTTCGTAAGATATCTCGCTATCAAGGTTATTTTGTTGTTTTGCGAGCCTTTTCCTACGACTGTCCAGCAACACAAGTGGTCAGTGCGTCTGCAGTGCAGAACCTGTTTAGGCAACAAAACTAAGGAACATGAGGAAAAGATCGTGGTTTTGGTTAAAATAAGTATGTTTTAACTACTTGGTTAAGTTTAGGCAACAAAACTACTTGGTTAGGTTCAGGAAAAGTTTGTGGTTTTGGTTAATATAAGTACGGTATTGGCGTTACTTAAGTAAGGCAGTTACGTAACAAATAAGTCAACTTTGACCTCTGTGAAAGTCCTGTGTCCATCCACCCCCGACCTCCTCCCTACGCAGACTTTGTCGCTCTGTATACTACGTCACCTGTCCTGGCTCACGATTACGTGGGTTTTATACGAATTATAGTGCATTCTTTTTTGTAGGTATAAGTACGCACAGTGTATGAGAACAGCCTGATTATTTTTAATTACATTCATTTAAAACTGCAAGAAATTTCAATTTTAGAGGTTTTTCTAAACATTAAATTAAAAATAATCTACATATACTGTCATCACTTTTAAAATGTTAAGAATTACAGTACCACATTTTACTGTTATGCAATATTCGTGCCTTTTGCACAACATTATAGCAAATAAGAGAGATTTATCAACATGTTAGTACTGTGGTCAGGCTGCATTAGCCTAAAGATGTTTCAGTAATGATCAACATGGGTATCACACCTTTCCAGGTCTCACTAATCCACCGAACAAAATCTGTTTGTTTGTGATTGATAAAAGAACAGGACTGACATTTGATAAATGTAAAACAGAAAAGGTCTGGCTGCCAAGTCAGGTCATTTAAAACAATTAAATTTTTTTTATCATGGCTTAAAAAAAACTGACGTAGTATTTACAGTACAATGTTATGTCAAGGGTGGAACCTTTTGATAGAAACTCTTTTAAGGACATTTCCTTTTATGAATTAGGAAGGAGAAGACAAAGCTTTTTTTTTTTCTCCATTATTAACCGGATGAGTCATTATAATTTCTAAATCAACCAAAACCTGTTTTATGTACATACTTTGGACTTTGCTGACAGCACTCAGGAACTGAAGCCAGGATTATGTATCATTGCATTATGGTTCACAGCCATAAAGTTGTTCATTTCCTCTTTTCTATAACCAGTAAATGCTAGTTATACACCACCTTTATTCAAAAATAAAACTGTTGTGGAAAACAGGAATATCCAGTGACCTTTTGAAGTTTAGACTTTTTTGTTATTTGGTGTCACTTTGTAAATTCCACATTCTTGACATGGAGCCATGTTTACAGTATATGGACATTATGTACAAATGGTCCAGAGGCACTTTGCATGCCACTGCGGAAGAAACTGCCAGGCAAATAAGGGGTTTGTCTTATAAAGTATTCATTGTCACCTGGTAACGGCTGTCGTTTATCATTTCACCTGAAATTTCAATGAAAACTGATAGCTTATCAGAGGGAGGGAAGGAGAAAGAGTGTGCTCTGAGGGAGAAAGGCAAAGAAAGTATACTACACGGCACTGTAATAGAGAGGACCTTGGTTTTGTGAGAGAAGTGAAAGAGTTATTTGCTTTAAGCTAAAGTGTTGAAGTAATATCTTTGTCAAATATTTTATTTTAAGCATGTTCATCATATGCCGTGGTGTGCCTTTAACGGGTGACATTCAATGATGATTTAATGGTTATGTTCCTTGCTAACAAAATTGTCAAAATATCCTTTTACATACTGTAGTTGTGCTTTATAGAGAACAATAAAGAAGTAATGGTGTTTTAAAATGCAGCTTTTTGACTGTATTTTCTTCACATAATCAGTCTAAAAGCTTCAAATACTAGAGCACAATAGAAGTATAAAAATATTATTTTAATAAACGTAATTTCACTCTATCCCCAAAACCTTTTTTTTTTTTTAAGTGTTGTGCTCCCTTCATTTGAATAGAGGCAGTGGAAGCTCCACCCCAAGAGAGTTGAAAGGCTAGAAGACCACAAAGATGGAAAAGGCCAGCCCACTGAGGGAGGGAGAAAAAAACTGCTCCGGTTCCTCTGCCATAATTTCCTATCAGCCTATTCAGACAACATCACCAACAGCTTGGTCTGTGCGTGTGTGTGTGTATGGGGCCAGAGCAGAGAGCGAGAGAGAGGCAGCGCGCGAGAGGCAGAGAGAGAGCGACAGAGAGAGCGACAGAGAGAGGGAGCAGGGAAGGGGGAGGCTCCATATTCTTTCACCTACCCCCCGTCAAATCACAGGAAGGAGGGGCCAGACCCTAAGCTGCCAATCAAATCCGCTCGTGGCAGCCGGCATTATCTCAGCAACAAACTATTGACAGATTACATGTCAAGGAGTTTAGTGCATGATTGAAGGAAGCCTTTTTTTATCAACTTACTTTTCCGCTTTATTTCCCCCTCCACCAACCAACATTCGAATGACTTTCTAACAGAGTTGAGTAATATTATGAAAGTTACATGTCTGAGAGGATTTAACTTCGACTTCCCTGAATATGGTGAGTACTCTTCTTCTTTTTTCTACCTTTACCAGATATGTTTTATTAGCTGACAGTTTAAGGTGTGCCTTTATCTTTGACTAAATACACGGAGAGGGGAAGTTGTTCATGATTAAACTATGTGCCAGCGCATACGTATACCCAAGTGTTGCGACACCCTTATTTATAGCTCTTTGACAGTGCCCAAAGGTGACTGCAATATCAAATATGATTGCCCATTTGCCGAGCACAAGACTCAGGACGCTGTGTTACATGCAGTACACACGTGAAGAAAGTTCACAAAGCCAGTTTCATTTTCTCTTGTCAAGAGTCTATTTCTCTTCTAGGACATGAGCCCAGCACAACTCTCTGTCAGGCTTTTCTTTTTCTTCGTCCGTGTTTGTCCTGCTTGTTTAGTCGCTTCAGCTAATTACATGTTTTTGAATAAGCCGGTATTGCTACTGTAGAAATACAGGTATTGGCTTTTACCCACAGAGGCACTGGCAATGCCATCAGGGTACATTGAATGGCCTAAGGGTTTGTTGCCAAGGGGACAAAGCAAACAAACTGTTGTGTTGCTCGTGTTGTCACACATGTATAGAGAACAGGAGCAGGGCGAACACCTTTCCAGGTACTTCTAATTGGTGTTTGCTGCATTAAAATGTAAACGTGTGATAAATCAAATGCATCACACGTAATGTAAAATTACAACAACACACTATATTTATTTTAAATATTTTTCTCATTGATTATTCATTTTGTGCAAATGCACCTGTGTGGCAGATTATTTCAAATTTCATTCGACCTGTAACTGTCAGGTGGACAACAATCATTCTCCGCGTACTTTTGGGAGGATAAACTTGTCCTGTTGTAACAGGATTACACCTTATAGTCACAAGCGTCTCTCCCCGCCGCTTTATTTGTAAGAAGGGTTTTGTGTGTGTTTTAAAATTAGCCATATTAGGCATTCACATTTAGTTCTTCCTCTGTTGCGTCTACACTATGTACGCGTGTGTTCTGTTTTTATTCACTGAGTGCTGTCTTCCCTTTATACGTGTGTGTGTGTGCGCGCGCGCGTGTGTGTGTGTGTGTGCGTGTGTGTGTGTGTGTGCGTGTGAGTGTGTGTGTGTGTGTATTAATAGCCCCTCTGTATTTCATTATTTGTACAACAGATAAATATACCTACTCAATAACTAAACTCTAACTTTTTAGAGACATTATCGGTGCCTTTTGACTTTGATAAATCTTATCTGCCCTTTTTTGAAACGCTTTGCTTTAAACTCACACAGTATATAAATATTTAGTAAAGATTGTGGGTTTATTTTTGAGTAGGCTGTTACTTTTAAAATTGTATCAGCATTTTAAATTACAGACAGAATGCTCAGAAAAATATTTACATACATAATTATTTGTGTGTGCTTTTTTTGGTCGTTTCAAATTTTTTCTTTTAAATGAATCTGTAATTCAAACTTCATTCCAGCACGTTTTGCTCCAGGCTGTGCTTTTTAACACCTTTATTTGCCAGTTATGTACTTTCTCTGTATTTTATTTGAATCCTCTTAACAATTATTTTTTTTTGTTGCTGTATATTCCTGCCGTTCAGCACTCTTGACACCACATAGGCTTTTCTACTCTTTAACTCGTATGTGGCAGTATCATCGAAAAAATTAATCCCAACCTAAAGATAATGTATCTTATTAAATTAAACTCTGAGAGACTGTATAGTAGACCCCTGTGACCACAGGCTTTCCCAGACAGACATGAAGCCTCAGTTATTATGTCAGGTTATTTAAGGTGTCCTATAATATAGTTTAAAATAACAACAAACAAGTCCAACTGTTATCGTGACACACCCTAATTTCAAACTTTTCGTCAGCTCGGAAAATGTTTTTCTACCCTCTTATGAGTCATAATGTTGATTGCCTTCTCCCTCACTGAGTTGTCTCATTAACCCTTTGTGGCCCTCTCCATCTTTTACGGCCTTCCACAAAACCAGGATGAAATGAGGGAGAAAAACAAGCCCAGTTCTGAAGGCCCTCAATAACCTTTTATCACAATTTAGCAATAACCTGAATCAATTTGATGTCTTAAGCAATAAAATATGCTGTTGCACTCCTATTTCTGCTGCTCCTTGGATGACAGTAAATTTACATTTTTTAATTAAACTAGCCGGAATTTTTATTAGGGGGCTGGGCTATGCTAATGGGAATGTTGTGTACAGCAGATTAACAGAGTTTTGAAATAAATTTAACAGGGAGACATTTGGAGGAAAAAAATGCGAGTCATTGTCTTTAACCTCTTTCATGCCGATTTCTCCTGGGGGATCCTTGTATTCTAAGGAGCCATGTCAGGGAAGAGTGCTTCTCAGCAACGAGGTGATTAGTATCGCCTTGTCAACCGAGGAAAAACACTCACATTCTCAAGATTTATTTTTTAAATACCTTGTTCAAATTACACCAAAATATATGATTTTTGTTACATATACAATTGAATATACTGAAACAATTTACACTCTCTTTGAGTTAGTTTAAATCAAGTATATAAAAGGGAAATGCTTGTATTCATGTTTTATTTAGCTATGTATTTGCTTTTTTTAATTGTGAAAATAGTGACATTTTATTGCAACATTTTGAATTTATATTTAAAAACAGCACCTCACCAATGGATTCTTTCTTTTTTTTTCCTGTCTAGATTAATTCCTTTTCTATGTTTAAATTTAGTTTTCTGATTTTACGCCTACGTCGGACAAGAACTATTAAATAAGTGTCAAATACAGTAGTTAATGGCAGCGTATATGTTTGTGTAGTTTTATGGTCCGCTCTCAGTATTTGATTGATGTTACGCGAGGCTGTGTGTGTTATGCCTGGTTTTAGCAGAGTGGCAGGGGGAGAGAAGGGGGAACATAGACAGCAGACAAGGGGAGGGAGGTGTGTGTGTGTGTGCGCGCGTGTGCGTGCGTGCGTGCGTGCGTGTTTGTGTGTGTTGGGGGGGGTAGACAGAAAGAGAGGGACAGCTGAGTCCTGATTGAGCATGTGCCCAGTCATCAGACACAAGCCACCCAACACCATAATTACCTTAACCCCCGTCTTTTAATACCCAAATCACACCAACTGGCCTTTTTTTTTTTTTACCGGCAGAAAGAGGAAACATTAGAGATCAAACGATCAAATAAACTCCAGATGCACGTGGGCTGCCATGCATCTTGTCGCAGTAGCCAAAGTGTTCAGGTCTACTTGATATGGGCCAGGAGCAAGGCAAGTGGCATCACCATCCCCTTTTCTTCAATCCTGTGCACTCAAGCAGTGGCCAGCACCTAATTAAAACCTCAAAGCTCCCCGTCACCAATCTGGAGTAATGGCCTAATTAATACTCGGTGAAGAAATATTCCAGAATGATAAACAGGTTGCACCTTGGGTCTTCATTGCCTTTATTATCTAAAATGTAACGGGCCAAGTTTTTTTATTATCACAGATAATGCATGTTTGTTAAACTACTCTCCTAAAAATAGGGGAAATAGAAAGTAGAAGTATCCTTTTTAATTATACTATCTTAAAAATGACGGCAGTGAATTATAAATGATGTCATTAATTAGAAAAAAAAAAGTTTTTTTTATCAAGTATTATTTTCTTGAAAAAAAATTGGTCTTGTCTGCCCCATATTTCTGTCTCATTTGTCAGCGTAACCAGCCGAAAATAAATCCTGCTCTTAATCTCACAGCTGAATATGCCGTGTCATGTATTCTTGTGTCCAGAGTCAAGAGAGAAGCTCCCGATAACTTTTTTTATTTTTTTTATCCCCGACTCGATTTTCTAATCTTACATATGAAATTATAATTTCATGCAAAATAAGGGAGAAGAATAATCTCTGGTCGTTGATATGCTATATAAGAGGGGAAAAGGGGAAAATGAAGAGGTAATTAGCAGAGTGGAAGACTTTGGCGGGTTTGTCTGAAAGCGTGGTCTCCTCTGGCCATGAATGAATTTGCATGCTTTGCTTATCGAAGCACAGTTATTAGGCCAGCTGAAAGAGAGATTAAGCCGGCACAAAATGTGGTGACTAATCCTTTTAAATGTGGCAGGGGGTCTTTAAGGTGTGAACCAGTCCGTACGTAGGTTAGTGGGTATGGAATGTAATAGACCACAACTTTCATACAACTGAATGTGTATAAAAGGAAGCAGCAGATGCGGGGTTAACTATTTAATGACAACGACAGTTATTGACACGGGTAATAAATTGATAGTTTATCTCCTGACCCTCTTATCTCTGGAACAAATACAGCGGGTGGGGTCAGGCTGGGTTTAATATAATGGCGGAAACACTGGATGCTGTACTTTTCCTTGTTTTGTTTTTTTTTTATTAATGAACAATTGTTTGTGAGTATAGTTAATCATAAATGTAAAGCAAAAGCCTAAAAGATGAGAAGAGTAGGTGTTGAAACAAATCTGTCTTCTCACTTTTTATTTTTAAAGTAAAGCTCTTAGTTTCAGTTCTGTCACCTTTTCTTTGACAGAAATTCGGTGCCTGCTAGACTGTCAGTGGCTTTATTTTCGATAGGAGGAAAGAAAAAAAAAATCAGCACAAACAAACACGGAACCTCTTTTTTTTTCTGTCACCTTCACTGTGAGCGAGAAAATGTTTGCTCTGCCGAGTTACAGAGCCAATACCCCTGTCCTCGTCCGTAATTGACTGCAAACAGGAACGTAGTGACGTTTAAACACTGCCCTCCTCTCTCTTCTGTGTCTCACACACACATCTTTCCACACGGTCCCCAACCCGGCACCCCTCAGCTTCAGGTCCCCCTTCTGCCGTGTGTTTTTTCATGTGACATTCTATTCACTTGGGTCAGTAGCAGGCAGCACCAGCAATAATTACTGTCTGTACATGATAAATCTGAAGCCCAGCTGTTCATTTCTGTCACTGCCAACAGAGACAGAAAGATAGCGAAGAGAAGGGGAGAACCCAGTTTGCCGTTTGTCGGATTTCTTCCTTTTTTTTCTCTCTCTTTTTTCTCTTTTTTTATTTTTTTACTTGGTAACTTGATAGGATTACATGGTTCTAGAGCCCACACCTGTTAAGAGGCTGTTAGCAGAACAGTTGGCAGTCCCATAACCACAGTTTAGCCTTTTTCTTCTCTTGCTGCTGTCCATTCCCTAACCCCTTTTGGGGATTTCACCCCGCATGTATGACTAGAGTTTGTTTCTCCGGGCTCCTGCCTCAGTCAGGGGTGAGGAGGGGAGAGCGCTCCTTGTGACACGTGAGCGGTGTGTGTTTGATGTTGGGGAGCGTACCCTACGCTTCTGTGTGTGTGTGTGTGTGTGTGTGTGTGTGTGTGTGTGCGTGTTCGTGTGTGTGTGTGTGAGGCCGGGTCGGCTGACATCTCTTTTTCCCTCTCTCTCCTGAGACGCGTCTGCCATCAGTTGTGCTTCTCTCTCCGACCTCAGTCACACCGGAGCCACCCGCCGGCACAACGTATATACAAGTAGCACGACAGCAGACAAGTAAAGAATTAAATTTGGTTTGTTTTCCACAAGGGTGGGGGACAGGTGTTGGCAGAGTCATAAAATGCCCAAATACAGGTTAAACCAGACGTTTTAAATGATTAAGGGTTAGGTTGAGAACATTTGTGCATATTTTAGGAGTGCCAAAGCCCTACTGTCAATTACAAATACTTTTGGAAGGAGTGGAGAAATGAGTAATGCATAAAATTTGTTGCTTGTTTTCTCTTGTTCGGCTATTATTAAAGTGAAAAACAAGCCCGAATATTGTGCGAACACATGGAAATATTGTGTAGGAGACGGATTTAAAGGGGAATCGGTGACAGTCATCAGACTCAGAAAATCGCATTACAGTAGGTTGTTTTGTGCCTTGGTGCAACGTGTCTCACTGCCTTATTTGGCATTCAGCAGCAACCCAGCTCTTTGGCTTCGTCACTTTCTATGGGCCCTCAGCACCTGTTCCCCCTATTGTGCCGGAATTTTCTATATTTGGCAAGAACTTGGACTCTCAATTGCTGGGTAGGTCAAGGTTTCTAATAGTTAGAAATGAACTCTGTATTCTCCCAACGTTATTTTTCTTTTTCTTCCTGCTGTTGCTCAGTTGTTCAAAAGACAATATTAGAAAAGATGATTCAACTTGGGAGGACTACGAAACATTTCTCACCAGGGCATCTAAATGTCATGATGTCCCGTGCATGTTATTGACACGTTGCATTGCCAGGGGTGCAAATTATCTTCCCTTCTAAAGCACAGGAGAAATAAAAAATAAAAAAAGATCAAAGTTAATAGATATCTCAGGCTAACTTTTAATTGTTCTGATATGTAATCGCTAAATGACAATAAAAAAAGGAACAGGGCCACTTTAAAAGCGTTATCTCTCCTGCTCTGTGCCCAAAGTGTCATGTCCATAACAGCACCACCTGATCTACAGAGTAAAATAACCGCTAAGGCTTATTGTTTGGACAATATTGGAGCCCCCCCAACCCCACACCGCCAACCCCCCTACTCCCCCCTGCTTCTCTCCCCTCTCCCTTGATTCATTTCACCTACTGTCCTCGGCTGCTGGAAAATGGCGTTAATTTTTTTATTACCTGTTTGACTCTCCAGCCTTATTACTGTAGCCCCTTAATGTTCTCTGTAACCGTGGAAACCAGATGAATAAATGTCCGCCAAAGAAAATGAGATGATTAAACAGGTCACCCTTGCAAAACAAATTCGCTTGGTCGAGCGCAATTTGTGTACCAAGCGGCTGTCTTAACAGTTTGCTAACAAGGGGATTGTTTGCCAGACTAACTGACAGAGAAGGGAGGGGGAAATGAAGATATCTGGGGAAAAGGATATGATTGAAGAGATAATATTTTAGATCACCGTGCTATTTGTCTCATCTCTTTATCCTTCATGATGTGGTGTTTGTATAAGATTTAAAGTTATACCTTTCTCCATTTTGTATTCCGTAAATAATGGAGAAAGACAGATACTTTAGAAATGGTCTTTTCCGGTGTACTGTATATTTTACATACATTCACAAGTAACGTTCAAGTTTTATTATTAATTTTGTCAGGGGCATTTGGTCTGTGATCATCAGCAAGTGCACTAGCAAATAGAATTTTCCTCATTTATGTGGCAACCAATCATTACTGCTAATTGTCCTTGAGGCCATCTGTATAGGATGGCTCGTCCTCTATTGGTGTTGGAACGGTGCTGGTCATGGATTTACAAGTCCAATAATAATACTTAACTCCTCCATGGTCCGCGCGAAACGGTTCATATTCACAACTGCCGTAATAAATATGAAGGAGGTTTTTTTCTGCTTCTCTCGAATTAAACAGTAGCCCGAGCAGCATCCTGGTTTCAAAGTGTCACTAAGCTGCTTTCCCATGATGCCCCCGCCCTTCCCTTCCTTGTCCAAGTGTAATGTTCTCATACAGTAGCCTATGTCTTGTTTTAAGCAAAGCTCTCTGACAACCATATGAAACGTCTGGTGTTTTCATCTGGGAAAATAAGAGACTAGCTCGGGCAGATTTAGCCGTGTAACGATAGGGCGAACATGCAGACTTGGATTAGAATCAGGCCTGTGTTGCCATTCTGACCGCAAATCATAAATGTCGGGGACATGGCGGTGGTGTTGTTTATGGAAGGATGCCACGCTGCGCCACTCAAGGGTGTTGCCTGTTTGCATTGATGCACCACCACCACTTACCGCCTCTTGCTTTAAAACAACTTCCGCATCCCACTCAGCCCAGCCATTTTGTCCCGCTACCAAAGCAGATCCCAAATGTTCGCCACAGCTTTAGCCTCAACTTCAAGAGAAGGGGGGTTCTTGCTCAAAGCAGGCTTGGCCGTGGCTTCTTTAAGTCGTTTGTGGGACAGAAGATGGCGAGCCAGAGTTTTTCCACTGGTAGAGGTGGTATTTCATCCCAATACAGGGACACTACAGCTCAAAACTGAAAAGCACTTATGCATTATTGATGTTTTAATTTGTGCAAATGCCCAAGTCTTTGTTAAGTGATTATAGTGCTACGGAGATAACAGGGGAGGTACTTCTCTATGAAACAAGAGCTTGCTTGCTGGCCGCACTGGGAAGCCATTGGACTAAATCTAACAAGTCAACGCTTCTACTCAGCCCCGTGCGAGCGAGAGGGAGAGAGGCGGGGGTTGGGGGTGGAGGGGTGAAGAGAGTTGACTCGAAAATATCAACGTGTCTAAGATAAGAAAAAATTCAGCCGTTGATCTTTTGTCCTTATTTCAGCTACACCTCTCCCGTTTATGATGTTGGGTTTATAGGTCTTTTACATCCCTTATCAAAAATTATTTGATGTAAATACAATGGAACTGACCTGAAAAGCCCTATGTGTAAATACTCCTCGCGGCACACTAGAAACTGACCTTGGGAGAAGAATGCAAAGTTATTATGCTTGCAAAACAAGCCAATAAAATAATACACCGTTGAAAGGAGGGAGTTTGGGTAAATATAAAAGAGAAGAGAAGCAGTTTTCTTTCCCTGCAATGATTAACTCAGAACAAAGGTTATCAAGGATGACATTTTTTTTAACTCTGTAATTTATGTAATTGCCCGGTACAGCTACCTTACCAGATAAACAGTGACGGAAGGAAAGATTGAAACTTTCCCCTAGAAAACAAACATGCATGCACTGTATATGCAGACTTTGAGCTGAGTTAAAAAAGATTTAGTTCCAATCTCATATGATTGTCACCAATATGTAGAAAGATGTGTTTCCTCTATTGTGCCGTTTAGTATCTGTGATGGGTGTCCAAGCTCGGCCTCATCTCCGCTGCTCCCACACCTGCAGCTGTTCACACAGCCTGCCTTCCTCCAGCACCTAGCGCATGTATAACCTGTAAATGATGTTGTATTCATTTAGCCCAGACTGCATTAATATGGGCTCTATCAATGTCAACCCGTGATATAAGTGTTCTTAGTTTTGGCTTTGGTTTCTGTATTAGTCATTCTCTTTTGTTCGTTGGCTTTATTCTTTTGGAAAATCTGCTTGAGTATGGAACCAGGCTTTGCCTTCTGCTTTGAGGTCCCTGGTGGAGGTAAAACACGAGAGCATGCGTGTGCAGACACACACACGCGCACACACACACACAGTAGGCTCTCAGGCTTCCCCAAGCATTTACTGCTTTATTAAGCTGTCTCATGAACCCACTAGCAGAACATGAGAATACAGGAAAAAAAGAAAAGCCCATATTACTTAGATGATTTGATGTCATTTGTGGACTACAAAACACTAGGCTTTATTGTGTGCGCAGGGAGAAAGAGCGGGAGCAGAGAAAAAAAGAAGTTGGCTTAGAAATTCAGAATTTCAATTAGCGTACGTAATCTGAACCTGCCGGCTTTGATAGAGGCTTTTTTTTTTTTTTTTTACTAAGAATACAGCAGCACTTGTAAAACATTAATTAAGCAGACTTGTTTTCTTAAAGGATTGAGTAAAGTGTGCTTTATGCAGTCCTTTTCACTGAACAAAAGGCAGTTACCTCACGTAGAGGACCGCTTCACCCAAACCATTTGGAGAAAAATGGCAATTTAAATTGGAGAAAAGCACAAAAGACAAAAAAGAGAAGCCATTGAGAGTAATGTTCTAAAGGAGATGATATCATATGAGAGCACAGGCTTTTGCTGAAGAATAGAAATGTATCCCTGCCTCAGTGAAACCTAAGCTTGGCGCAGGAAAACGAGCCCCTATTTTAATGACTTTCTACCTGACAGATGACTTTAGACTGCCTTTTGGATCACATTGCTTTGACTTTGTCTCTTACATCATCAAACCATTGATTATTAATAGTTTATATGAATTGTTAATTGATGGGTAATATGAGTTATGATGGCAATATCCTCTTAAACGTAAAAAAGATTAATGTTTGGTCTACTAAACTAAAAAGTCTTGAAAGAGTCACAAATTTGTGCTTTTTTCCATACTGAAGTTTTGTGTCAAAAAACAGTGGTGTGTGTTTGTGCTAAGTTAGGGCCTGAACCCTGCTGACATTTCTACCCTTTTCTGGTTAGCATGGCTACGTGATACTGCAAGCTGAAATGCATGCTCTAAACAACACTGGTTAGCATTAAAGTGGATTAGAGTTCATTCACGCACTTTGGTTTTATATATTAGATAAAAAAACAATTCAGGTTATTCCCAATAGATCATTTACCAAGAAGTTCAGATGCAGATAATGGCAAAGGTATAAAAATAATTATATATATATGTTAAAGGTGATTTTTTTTCTCTTCCACCTATTATATGACATAATAGGTTTTATGGGTTCTTCCTCTTGGAATACATAATAGAAAAACAGTCCCTGTCCCAAATTTGCTCATGAAATTGTTTATGCATTTTCCACAGACTATTGTAAATCCTCTTGCAGTGGGTGATGAGTACACATACAGATGATACATTAAAACTGCCATAACTCGCACACCCAGCAAAGCTAAAAATCAATTGGAATGGATAGTTAAGCTGGCCCCTAAAAATCAATGAGCAATTCATGTCCTTGATCACAGAGTGTCATTCCTCTCAATGTTCTGAGGCTGATGAGGGCTGCGCATACACACATATACTCACATTCTGCACAAATATAGAGGAAACTTGCAGCTGCTACAAGAAGTTAAGAGTAAATTTAACATACAGTTCAGTACAAGGACACATACTTTAATACACTTGTATTTTAAACAACTTCTCTTGATATCTTTATCCAATGTATTCAGTATACCATGGTGCTCTCCATTTTTACTGTGTTTTTATAGTTTTTACAGCTGAATGGAGATACACGGTTTAAATTGGTTGAGACAGTGTTAAATGTGGTTAGGTTATTTCATCAGGGCCAGCTGGTGAACACAACATTGTTGTCAATCTATTGAAAATAGCAGGGAGTCAAATTTCAAAGCTCATGTTGTTGTTTTTAAACCGTGCAAAATGTTGCAATTCAACGACATTGTACACCAAGCCTGGAAAATAGAGATGACCTTATAGCCATTACATGGTGGACACACACACACACACACACACACACACACACACACACACACAGACACACACACATTTCATGTAGGAAGAGGAGAAAGGCGATAAGGTTAGCCAAATGTAGAGGATGAAAATTCTCTGTTTCAAAATAGTAATTTTGCCCTTATTAATGCCATTAGTGTAACAGTCATAATGGATCAAATCAAAAAATGACCGAAGCAACTCCTCTGTCTCTGCACTATGACGGGATCACGTCGGGAACAATTTGGGCATTTTGTGTTGATGAGTGAAGTTTCGAGTGCTGTAGTATCCTGCAAACTGCCCCTAAATGATGCCTATAGTTCCTCTCTTCATCTATTTCTCTTTCCACTTCTTTCTCCTTCTCTTTTCTGCTCTTTGTACACATTTTATTATCAATTTTTATTACCTTTTGAACATTCATTTGCTATTGCCACCCTTCATTTGAGCCAGCTATCAGTAGAAGTGACCCTTTCGTCGGGAACTACTGTATTTTTAACCCAGATTTAGATAATGGCACTGTGACAGTGATTTTTTGCTCCTGGGCTATTCGCTGCTTTGAGGCCGTTCATGTCAGTCACACTTTGTATCCCCCCGTTGCCAATTATAGCCACACTGACCAATTCAGAGCAATGCTACAACAGAAATTATGTCTATGCAACAACATGTCTTCAACTTCCAATCTTATTTTCTGTTCTCCGCATACTTTGATCTCCTTATTTGTCCTCAGAGTCTGTGGTGTATTAGTTATGAGTTAGCAGCAGTTGCTTGGCCTTAACAGGTGGTCATCTTTTACGGTCTATTACTCTGGTAACATTTGAAAGGGTCATTCAGCCCACTAGCGAAATACCTCAGATTTGGGGAGAGGAGAGGGCCTTCGAAACAGTTGTCGCCTGTCAGGAGGAGCAGAGAGTCAGGAGGACCGTTGGAACACTTGCTCGTCCCCTCGTCGAGGTGAGAATTTTTCCAGCAGCTGTCACTTGGCCTCTTTACCTCATGTTTTTTTTTGGACGGGTGTTTTTTTCCCCCTTCATTTCCAATAAAGCAAAAATGAATGTTTGTGGCAACTGGAGGGGGAGGGCAAACTCCAGTGCTGTGCCCTGTCACTCACAATCTCGCCCGTGTGTGTCCTCCTCTAGAAGGGTTACATGTCTCATCAGCCGCCAATCATGAGACGCACGTGAGACGAGCCTAACGGCGGCGTCCTCTTTCTTCTGATTCAACTTCTTAAAAGGCTCTGGTGGTTTTCTTTTAATGTCTGCCGTCGCGAAACTCTTTTGGCTTGGCCATGTATAGTAGCAAAATGGTGCGTTTCATTTGCCTGTTGTGCCTCTCCTCGACTGCACTACCCTTCTCTCTCCTTTTCCCTCTTCCTTTCCCTGTCTCCCTCACTCCCCCTTTCTCCCCCCCCTCAATCCATCTGCATCATGTCGATCTGTCAGACTGCCAGTGTCTGTTCCAATTAGATTCCACTTAATACACGTAACCTCGATTAACACGCAATCAAGCCCAGATAAATCACGTCCTTTAAGTCCCCCCCTCTGCCTCTCCTGTGTTGCTTTGCATCACTCAGTTTTTCCCAACAAGCTTTCTTCGCCACAGTCGTTGGTCACAATGTATGAAATCACACATTGACTGCACAAGCAGGTAAACTTAGCCAACGTCCTCGGTGGTGACAGTTTGCTGCGGAGACGGGTGCTTTTCACCTCTAACCAAATGCTCCGTCTTAGTTCGGTCTCACTTCTGTTCGCAGTAATGTGAAGCTCCTCTTGTGTTTCCAGCACACTCTTGTTGGTGCCCTTCTCACCCCTGAAGATGAAGGTGTCTTAATTACATCTTTGGTTAAAAATCTACAAAAGACACCCTGGGCTTTCTCTACATTGCGGGAGGCTGTGTAGTCTATTGTCTCGGTGACCTTTTTAGCGAGCGGACAATTGGTTTGACTAGATTACAAATTAAGACACAGCACCAGGCACTTAGAAAGCAAGTCTGTTGGAGAGCAGTTCTATTACTACCAGCCTGTGAAAGCCACTGGGCCATACATTTTAAGCATCACATAAATGACCACAAAGTCAGACATCACATGCACATTGTTCCGTATCTATAAAATATAAAAGTTACATTTGCTTTAATGATATCTACAATGCCATGGTTCCTCTTTGCCAGTGGCAGAAAGGGAAAAACACACAAAGCCACTACAGAGCTGAGGATTCAGGGCCAATTATAATTCTTTTAACAAAGTTAATAATTTACACTGTTTATGCTAATGGAGGAAAAGAGGACTGTTGAATTACCAAACAGCGAAAACCACTAAAAATACAAACCAAATGAAAACAACCTGGGGCACCGAAAAAGCACACACAGCACTCTTGGGGTCTTCTTTTATTAATCACAGCTAAAAGTGCTAACATTGACATGTTGAACAGATTAGCCTCTTTAATAACGGGGCGGGTCAACATGGCTACCGCAGCTGATCCATGAGGATATCGTGTCGGGAGGCGGATAGCCCGTGTGTTTCATATTCTGACCTCTGCCTCTATTTGGCTCGCCCATTCACTAACAGTGCACTGAACCTGGCCTGTTCCTTCACAAGATGAAGACTATAGTACACTTCTTCTTCTTCTTCTAGTGCTCATTGTAGGTTTTTACTTTTGTCTCACATTTAGCAAAGTCTGACAGTTGTCATTTGCAGTATTATCACAGCGTCTGACTGCGTGGTTACCAAGTTTGTAGCTGTGCTGTGTTCAAAAGTAGAACCTGTGGCAGTTAGAGATCTGGCTTTGTTTCACACAGCGACAGCTTGTGTCATACACGCTCAGGCTGCCGCTGTACAGCATTAATGGTTTTAAATATCTCAATGCTAGTTGGAGCTGACAAGGCCTGCCGGTGTGCAGTGTGTAAATAGGGCTTGGATTTAAAATAAATTAAGCTATGAGAAAGGCTCACGTTGATCCATTTCTTATCTCCTCTGCTGCCTTGTCAGCCCAAAGCCCTTTCAAATTGTATGGACAAGTTAAAGGACAAGCAGTACTCATTCATAGTCTCTAGCATGTAAGAATAGCGTGTTATTAGTACTTACTAATGAAGATTTTATATGTAACTGCAGTAGATAATATACTTGTTCAACTTCCTTGAAACTGTTGATCTCTGTAAAACCAATTAAAAAGTTGTGCATGTTTTATTTAATTAGTATTGGGTGCAAACAAAATGAGTATTGAATAGACACCCAATAGCCCTCTGCCCTGTCTTTTTCCATTTATAAACTCTGTCCACAGCCACAACAATGTTGCACTGTCTCTTTAAAAGGGGTGACAGTTTCGACTTTAAGTTGAGCAAAATTTTTTTTTTCACTTTCCCAGAGAAAAAAAAAAGGAATAACGCTGATGAGTTTTAACAGCTTCAGCCAGGCGATGGGCAAATATAATAAGTGTTTTCGTAGACGTCACCAATGATTATCTCATCTGGGCATTTTGGGTGAATGTAGTGGATTTAGAGGCTTGTCTCCCATTGTGCTGACATCACCCTTTAACAAACCAAATTAAATCATGGCTAAAATCATTTGAAACTCTCCCAGAGTCTGTCTCAAATGACTAAACAATGAAAGTCTGGGAAAAATTTAAAGGGAACGCTGCGTGCGTGTGTATGTATGGGTTTGAGTGTTTTCAGTCGCGGGGGATGAGAGGGGGTGTACTGTGGAAATGGGGACAAATTTATCCTCACACTGCATAATGGGATAAGGGAAGCCACTATTTAACACATTCGTAAGATGATTCAAAGGACAGCATTGTGACACCGTTCTTTGCACTGAATGGCTTTTTTCATTATAAGTATGTAACCATTTAGAAACACATTTTTATTTTCTGTATCTAATTTTTCTGTGATTTGTAATTGTATTTGAACTTATGGAAAAATCTCCCCGACCTCAGAATGGAAAGTTCTTTGTAAGGAAACTCTTAGAAGGCACATAAAACACAGCCTAACTCGGTCTTGATATAGCTCTACTTTTATAGATAGAAAGTCAGATTAAAGGGCAGGAGTGTCCAGTTTCTACAGCCAGGCAATGTAGCATGGAAAATGTGTTTTGATACGGATACCACTGTGACACACTACAGGCAAGAAAAGACAATATGACACCTGTATATTTTATAAACACATTTTGGTGACGTGCCATCATAACAGAGATATGCAAGCCACTCCTTTACAGTAACAGTAATCAGTAAAGGTTTTCTTTTGAAAATAGAGAACAATTATATTTGTGATAAGATCATATGCAGACATAAATGCAACTTTGAAAAACAATTTACCAAGTTGCAGTTAATCTGCAATTGTGATTTTTTTTAAATGTATTTATGTATTCCATATCACAGTGTTTGTTCCACGTTAGCTATAAGATAAGGTCTACTAGCGCGGCTGGAACACACAGGGATTCGTCAGCAGTCCCGTCTCACCACTCGCGTGCTGTAGTCGGCCAACCATGACCTTGTGAAATGAACAAAGGAGTAAGAGAGAGAGAGAGAAAAGTGAGTGAGTGAGAGGAGTCAGTGAAGGAGTGGTGGCAAAGTGTGGAGGTGCATGGAGGTGGTGGTTGAGGCGTGGGGGGGAGGAGGGTTGTTGCTAAAGGCCTCAACTCCGCCAACGTGGCCTGATGTGACAGGATTAGCTAAGCCCCGGTGAGCATGGCTGGTACTGTGAGCCATTGTGTGTGTGTGTTAGTGTGCGTGTCTGTGCGTGTCTGTGTGTGTGTGTCTGTGTGTGTGGGGCAGGCAGTCAGGCAGTGTGCACAGCAGACTGGGAACCCAGAACTGCTGCTCGCCACCAGCCGAGCCAAGACAAGACATGGGAGATCAACAGTGTGTCAGCCCATCGCTGCCATCAAGCCTTAGCCCTCATCACCCTCCCCTTCCACCAATGGGAGAGAGCCAGACTATAGAAGATACAGCCAAGGGAGTCAAGATACAGTGGGGGGAGACACAGTGGGGGACTAGTGGGCGGGCAGCTGGGGCTAAAGTGAACGTGAGTTGGAAAATGATCCTATTAAATTGAATTAAAGAGGCAGTCTTCATTTACCCCAAGAATGATGGATTCGGATAATTAACAGTGTTAATGGGGACTGGTTAAAGAGGGCAAGGGAAACTGGTGATTGCAGACACAGAGTAAAGGGGCCAGGTCAGACCTGCGTTGTATTTGGCCTGGCGGCCCATAAGGGATGGCCTTTTATTTTTTTCTTGCACCAAACCATGGTCAATTGTTGGGGATTATTTTAGAAGCGTTACCAGACTGTGGCACATCATTGGAAATGATACAAATCCCCCTTAACTCCATTTCAAGGTGCTCTTTTTTTCCCACAACTCCACCAATAAAAAAAAATTAAATAAATAAATAAAAAAAGCAGCGGCTGTAAGATGATCTGAACACAGCACATCAAATGCTGTTGTGTGTGTTTTTTTGCGTAGCATGCTTGTGAATGGGGAAATAAAAGCAATAGGAGGGTGTTACTGATGAGCGTGTAGGTTCAGTGTCGATATATTTTGCGGTAGTGTGCTGCAGCAGTGAGTGCATTAAACCAGTTTAATGCCCTCATCTCGGGACCTAATTATGACACTGGTAGTGTGTGTGAAGTGTATGTGCACGCACATGTGGTGGTGTGCTTGTGTGCCTGGGTTTTTACTTTGGTCAGTGCACAAACGCTATCTGCATGTCCTTAATTCTTGATGATGTGTAGGCCTTAGGCAGTGTGTGTGATGGAGAGGCTGCCTGTGTGCCAAGTTGAAGTGATCAGACGGCAGGGCATGGGCCCTCACCCCTCTGAAAAATCCCGTTGCTTTGCTCACAGCAGCCGATCAGTGGTAGTGCGTCGCTAGTTTCCACCGTCTAGTCAGGACTAGTGACACCCTGCCACAAAGGAGCCAGATTTATAGGGCACTGTGGGTAATCTGCAGCTCGTCTATTACTTTAGAAATAATAGCTAATCCTGAGTAAGAACTAGTTATCTTAATTTACATGATCGCAGACACTGCCTTACTAATTCTGTTTATCCCTCATATGCAGCGTATATTATGCGCTGCATTGTTTAAGGTCGAGCAGTTTTCTTTTTACTCAGACTTGTGGATGTAATCAATTTTGACAGTTGTAGACGCACACTCAACTCTCCATTACCTAGGGATGATGTGTACCACAGCTTACCTGAACCCTGATTAGGCAGAGAATGTCTTAAGTAAAAGGATCAAATAATTTTATGCTACTTTTCTCCTTTCAAAAAAATTAACACCACAGTCGCACTCGTGTGTGTGAGCGAGAGAGTGATAGAGTGTGTGAAAAAAAACAATCTCATCAAGCAGGAGGCCGTTTGCTTAGCAAGAGCTGACAGTCTTTGTGTATGTAAATGAAGAATTTAGACTAATGGAGTTGAACCATTTCTAATTTTGTGATGGCAAGAGGATTTTGATTGAAAGTAATTAAGCAAGCTAGCTGTAAAATTAATTAAAGCAAAAGGAGGGGGGGGACTTTTATTGGATTGGATAGCGATATAGCTGCTGTCAGGCAGGGGGACAAATGGGGGTGACCTGGATTCTCTGCCCTCCCTCCTCCCACTCGGGACTTTTATGTCACTTTAATCTCCTTAGAGCGGCTGGTGTGCATTTGTTCGAAATAATCAAGGAAATATGGTCAGAAATTGTCAGCTTTCAGATCTAATTTACCTGACAGCCTTGCAAGTGTGTGTGCACGCGCAAGTATGCATGTGACAGTGGCAGGTCCTTTTTTTCCCCTTGCCCTCTCCTCAGCTTTGTGGAAAATGCTTTTGACAGTCTTGAAGCATCTTGGTTGTCGAAGGGCGGGGGAGATGAGGAACTTGGGTGGCTTTAAGACGGACATTTCAATGAGGCGTGTTTGGCCCAGCTTAGCACCTCTGACACTGTTGTGTGCGTGTACACACACCAACATGCTTAATTGCCTCTGTAACATATTCAGACTCCGTTTGGCCGCTGTACCAGTACTTCCCAGCCTCTGTTGTCTGCAGGTAGCCTAAACGAGCAGAAGCAGATTACAGCCATGACAAAGCCTGTTACTGCTACTTAACCAATGACAAATACGATTGCCAATCCTGAACAAATAGAAATGGAACTTATTGTCCCTTTTTTTTGTTGTAAAATAATAACATCTAAATCTTTTTTTTAAAGTATATGCTGAATTCAGAATATTTTTTTCTTTTGGTGTCTCAAACTCTTATTTTAAGCTTATAATTAAATAACTGTGATGCTAAAAATATCAACCACCTGTGCAATTTGGGTTTAACTAATAACCAGTCATAAAATAGCCCTGCTAATGTCCTGCGACATCTATATGGCTTTGAGCTGTATGGGGTCCATATTGAAGGTCCACGGGGTTTCCCACGATTCCACAGTGGGTGAGATGGCACTTCCTCTTAAAGCTTCTTAGTGCTTTCTGGTGTTTGGGACATAGGGTCTCAGTGTGGCCCTCAGTACCCCCTGAAGAGACAGTTAATTAAGGCCTGGGCCCAGACAACGCTGCCGGGACTCTCACCCGCCACACCATCGTCTGCTCCTGTCGCCACCACTCCCCTCCTCAACTCTGCAGCCGCTGGGGCCTGTGGGAAAGGAGAGCGCCAGGGCTGCGCCACCATCGGGGCCCCTAACGGGATTAGGAATCCTCTGAAAATAGGGCCTCAGTTCCAAAAGCCTCTCACCCACCTTCATCTGCCCAAAGGATCCCCCTCAATTCACCCCCAGCCCCAGCCCTATCCCCTCCTACTCCCCCCCTATAAGACGGCTCCACCCGAGCTCCGTTTTATCAATTAATGTAATAAAAGGTGGAACAAAGAGCTTTCTTTCCCCCGCTCTGTAATTAGAGGGGGAGATCTCCTGAGGACTGGCCTTCCTTGGGCCCAAAAAACATGATTCTCTCACTCCCCCCTCTACTCCGCCGCCGCCACTCAAGCGGAACATGGCGCCTCGATGTATAAGGGTGATAATGTAAATGTAGTGTAGTTTGCCAGGCAAACCCGGCTCAACCTATTTTGCAGTAGCTTTATCTAAGTGTGAACAAATGAATGTAACATTTGCAAAAGTGATACATTATTAACTCTAATTGATTATTTTATAACACTATACATTCACTGTCACCTTCGCTTTGGCTCGCACGAGTACATGCGCTCTGAATCAGTCTCGTCGCTGTCCCTATTCTAACAAGATACGTGTCACCACACACTGTTAACAAATGTGATAAAACCACCTGATTTGAGAATATCAGGTATGGCGTCTGCCTATGTGTGTTTTTGTCTGTTAAGGTGAGATACAGTAGACTTTGCTGTGCGTGCGTGCGTGTGTGTGTGAGTGTCTGTCTGTCTCTCTGTCTCTCTCTCTCTCTCTCTCTCTCTCTCTCTCTCTCTCTCTCTCTCTCTCTCTCTCTCTCTCTCTCTCTCTCTCTCGTGCTTAACTGTGCCTACACGGGTGTGAAAGTAAAAGAGAGAGACAGGGCGCCCGCTTTCACAGCCACTGGAGCTTTCGATAGGAATTAGTTTTACAACATATGCAAATGTTCCCCCCTGAAAAAAAGGGGGTCTTTAAGTGACAGGTTGATATGTGATTAAACGACAATTAGAGTGCTGAAAATAAGTGTCGGCAGTAGGTCAAGCACTGGGCGGCTCTGCTAAAAGGTAGCAGACTATTGAGGAGAAAACATTCCCGGGCGGAGGCCAGGAACAGGACCCAAAACAAATTAGAGAGGTGAAAGGGGGACGAGGTTGGCACTGTGTTCCAATAAACCCACAACAAAAACAACTTCTGTGTTTTGCCTGGATGACAAAAGACGGCTAATTCATGAGTAGAGTAGGATCCTGTTTTCAGTAAGTCACTGCTGAACATAAATACAATCCATGAATCCTAACATTGGCACTGATCGTATAGACTCAAAGTGCTTTAGCGTCATACTTAACTGGCATACTTCACCTTTAAGGGACTTCAGCATGTGATAGTGATGCCCTGATTTTAACCTTTAGTGCCCCCAGCCCAGATTAAAAGCAGTTGTCTGCCCTAGTGTAGGCTGCACCCCTCTCCTCTGCTGCCCTTTAAGTTAAAAGTACAGAGACATGAATGATTCTGTGTCTTTCTCTTATCTCTTATCTCTAACAAACACATACGCGCTCACACACAGACGCACACAAACATACAGGCAGAGACATAAAAGGGCTCACGCTTATTCTGGCAACAGATGGCCCTGTCCCTATAATCCCCTTTGATGCTGCGGTGGGCAGTGGCTCCTGAACATCTCTGAAGCCAAAGCCCCAACAAAACTTGAGCTACTTTTCCTTTAACTGACCCCAATTGCCAAGGAGCTGTCAGCTGTCAGACCTGGTTAAGAGCGTCTTTACTGGGGGAGACTGAAGGGCACGGGTTTCTCTCTCTCTCTCTCTCTCTCTCTGTCTCTCTCTGTCTCTCTCTGTCTCTCTCTCTCTCTCTCTCTCTCTCTCTCTCTCTCTCTGTCTCTCTGTCTCTCTGTCTCTCTCTCTCTCTCTCTCTCTCTCTCCTCTTTCAGCTTCCTGTTTGTTTTCTGTCACCGACAATTCATTCGACGCAGCTGTGAAAGCAGGTTGACCGTGGTACTCTGACTCGTACTATCGACGGCGCTTATTTCTTCCCTGTTTCTTCCAGAAGGTGAAAGAGTGAACCTCCCCGAGCTCTAATATTGGAGCCACAGATGGCAGGAGGTGGGCTAAGAGGCTTAGATTTCATCGAAGCGCTCACCTTAATTATTGTCAATTGTAAGAAAAGAGGGTCTTTTCACTGCTTGTGTAACCTATGTACTATATATACATTCACAATTACATTAAAACACACGGCACTGCATCCCTTCTTTTCTAGAAATAGAACTTTTTTCCCCCCGAGTGATTTACTGTCGTTATCATATCTTTTTTTCGGTTGTCCTCCCAGGCATCTACGTAAGCTCTCTTCAGCTGAGAGCTGGCCGGTTGATGCTGATGAAATAAATCTGCTATCTTTAAAGAAAGTGGTTCAGTCTCTGATAAGATAAAATCCCCATGATAGTAATGAGCTCACTAATGGAGTTTTTAAAAAGAATTTAACAAGTACCCTTAACCACTCTTTCACATTAGTAAAAAAAGTGACTTTATTTTCATTCTTAACTCTAATATTATAGCTGGCATTTCTTTCAAATTTAGCAGAAGAACAAGTGCTTTTTCTCTGTGCCCTTTTATTCCTATCGTCTCTGATTGTCGAGGCACAGAGTTGTGTTAAACAACCCTGATTAAATTGAAGATCACTCACCCAAATGTTTGAGTGAACCCGCACTACCAAGCACTTTGCTTTCTTATTAATTTTGCACTGTAAATAGAATCAAATGTGATCGTGTGCTTTAACCTTTGTCTTAAATAATTTCCTTCTCTTAATGTACGAAGCTCCGTTTTCGGTCCTCTAATTGGAGGACAGCAGTTAAATGTCTCCTCGGGTGCAGAGACGACTGATTGCAGCAGTCTCTTCTGTTTCATATGGAAAGCACCAGATTTGAACACAAATGGGGAAACCCAAATTAGCGATAGCTGGCTTTGTGATTTCAGAGAAGCCTTCTGTACTGTTCGATTATGTATTATCATTTGAGAGCTTTGGGGGATAATCATCACTGAGATTTGCTCACATTTCCAGCAGGTCTGCTGAGATGCATGTACGTAGCTAATGGGATTGGGCTTTTTTTTTCCTATCCCTCTCTTGTGGTGTTATGGAGCTGGCAGCTGAACTTGAACGGATGCGCATGGTGCTGAGTCGTGCACAAGACTATTTCAAGACTGAAATGCGATTGTTTTAATACTTTAATCCACCTGTCCTTGGCATTCAGGATGTTGTAGAAGTCGCCTAATTATTTCAGTGCCCTCTATCCTTTCTGGTTGAAATACAGCAGAGACAGCAGCACCCTTATGATGATAAAAAACAGACCGTTCTCAAGGAATTTCTTCTTTGAAGGGATTTTAATAGAAAAATGTGGTCATTTATCTCAGGAAATAAAACAAAATGTCTATAAAGAGCCAAAACATAAAACACTTGAATCATACTTAAAAAATGTATAGCCTAATTGAAATTTTAAAAATGCATGTATGCAAAGAGGATCTGAAATAACCCAAATCACTTTAAAGAGCGAGCCATTAAACAACCAGAATTCTCGGAATTGTCCCAGGTTCCTACCAGGATAGTATGCAAACACAAATATTTTCTTTTAATTAAAAAGGCCTCATCTCCCTGTATCCTCCCCCAAGCCTGCTGCCAGCGCTCAACGACCCCCCCAATGCACACACACACATTCACCGACGCACACATACACACTCTTGTGATGCCTTATTTAAATCCAGCGCACTCGCAGTCACATACATACAGCCAAATTTGAGAAAAGTGATTACTTTAATTGCAGCCTGGGCTGTGGATTCCTCTTGACTAGCTGCTAATCTGTCAGAGCCTGGTTGTCAATTGAGAACCAGGGACACCAGCAGTGACGGCTGCCCAGTTCACTGATAGCCCCCTGAGGGACAGTTAACCCTAAAAAAAAAAAAACACACCCTCTCGTGCAGTCTCACTAACCTCTTCCACCCTTCCCCCAGACTGGTCCAGCCAACCAAAATCTGTGGTGGCACTAAAGGATGGGGGGGGGGGGGGGGAGGAGTGTGTGTGGTGAAGGTCTGGTGGTGTATGTGTATGCAAGTGTGTGCTGGTTTGGGACATGGGGGGTGTGTGTGTTTGTGTATATACTGTACATGTGGTTTGGCGGGGGGTGGCGGCTTGATAGTAATGCATGTTGATGGTTTCAAAGATACTTCATTTCAGAAACAGGGGCCTCATTAACCGTAGTCTTCATCAGGCCAGCGAGCAGCGGGCACATTAGGGGTCCACAGGAAGTTAGAGTACAGCAGGAGAGTGCATTAGGGAGGCCTGGGGAGACACACTCCCTCTCTTCTCCTCAGTTCCACTTCCACCTCCAGAGCTTTTCTATATCTTAATGTACCTTTCAGAGGAATTCGGATAGAGGTCAATAATTATGCTCTTTAAATTATTTAGTCGAGGTCCTCTGTAATTGTGCTTTTTAGAGCTCGGACATTGACAGCATGGTTTACTGCACCACGTTTGGGGCACGGCCTGACCGGATGATTCAGAGTAATCGAAAGAGTGTGTGAGCGTTTTTCACTGCTCTCATCACCGACTGATGTAGGAGTGACCTGCATTTCTGAAATTTCAATACGTGTCAACACCACATGAACACGTTAGCTCTTTTGCTGAGCAAATGTATCAGCACATCAAGTTTAGATCTTTTAAACAGGCGTCAGCGCTGAGTTGTCTGTGTTGGGCATGTTAGTGTCAGAGACCTAGCAGACTACCAGCCACTGTGTGGGAATGTTTAGTTTGGGACGCAACCGTGTTATTTTTGTTACGTCGAGGAGGGGAAAGCACAAACTGCTAGGGTAGCAGAAAAAATCACCAAACTTTCTCTACAAAGCCAGCCCGGCAACGTTTGACTGCACATGATAACATCGTCCGTCCACACAACAAGTCCTCTTTCAGCTACAGATTATTAACACATCGCTGAAAGCGGCAGAGAGCAATTCATTGTTGTCACAGGGTCTAATATTTATATTTATCTAGTTGGGAGACGCATTGAAAAACATGTCACACACCTGCAGTTTTGTAGTACGTGCTACTGCAGTTTGGTGCTAAAGAAAGAGCCTGTACAGTAGAGTTTTGTTGGGGCGAGAGGAAGACTGTAATTACTGTCTGACGATTCATCTAGTCACTGCATAAAATAGTGTTTATCCAGTCGCCCGTGTTTCTGTCGTGGCTGAGGGAGGGGAGGGTCATGTTTTGCACAACTGAGACAGCTCGGGCAATCAGGAGAAGAATCGTGACTCCAAAACATTCAGCCTTTCTTTCTTTTTCTCTCTTCCTCTCTTTGTCTCTCTTTTTCTTTCTCCCTCTCTCGGGTGGAGAACTGGTGCCTCAGAAAATGAGACCCCCCCCCACCCGCCCACCCGCCCCCCACTCTGACACACCCACACACAAATAAACATAAAAAGCTAATTTGTTAGCGCCCTCATTTCAGAGGCCTGAGCAGGAGAATATTGTTGGGGGTGAAAAGTAATGCTTTGTCAAATGTTGACATGTGTTGCAAACATGGGGCCTTCAGCAGCAGCAGCAGCGTTTGGTACAGCGGCTCCGGCACATTGTCGGCACATGAAGAGAGGATGCTTTGAAACAAGATTAGCCTCTAAATGGCCTTGCCTGCCCCCCCCCTGCCCCTCCCATCCATACCCCCTGTGCATAATGTCTGTGCGCCTGCACTAAGATGGTAAATGATCAGATCCACTGAAATATTTGTGGGCCTGTTTTCTCCCAGAATGAGTCTGGGTGTCATGGGGTGTATATCACTGTACAGCTGAAGGTGTGTACACATTTGTCCTGCTGCAAGGCCCCATTGTCTGGCACACGGTTGGGCTTGGTTTCGTGGGCCCGAAAGCACACGTCCCTGTCACTGAGGCTACCTCCCCTTGGCTTTGGGTCAGGGTGACACTGGGCAGGGGGAGGAAAAAAATCCATCACCCCCACACCCTGCCCCCACAAAAATGAATCAAAATTGGAAAACAACATGCAAGGTCCGCCTAATACAGGAACACTTGCAATATGCTGATGTTTTCTTTTGCACACTGTGTTTGCTAAATTGCCTTTGACTGCGTGCATCAGTAATGAAACTTTATGTCCTTGTGGAGAGGGCAGCAAGTCCGTTCCAGTTAGGACCAGGACGATCTCTCCTGTCTGGCTTTTGTAAGACTTTTTTTTCCTAATACACGTCCTTATGAATAAATGAAGCCCATGAAGTCATTTTTTCCATATTTGTGTAAATTGCTTTAAAAGCATTTTATCATGTCATAAAAAAGCGCAATTGATCTGCTGGGCTTAGCCCATTGGACAGCTGTGTGTTTTGTTAATGGCCACTTTGCTCCAAGCAGCTTATTAAAAAATTTATATATAAATGCTAAAATTGCATAAATTATTTAGATACAGTAAGCATTTTTTTGTTTTGGTCAGGCAGGGAGGGGCTGTTATCAGTATGGAGATTTACCATACTATATTATCTGCTGAAATATAGTAATATATCTGCACAGACACATATGTGTCCTCCTCACTGCTCCCCCATACATGCAGAGGCGCAGAGAAAAAAAAGTATATATTTTTTGATGACTTCGTTTCAGCAACCACGGAATGTCACCCATATCCTGGTTGATTGTACTTTCGAGTTTTATGATGTTTTTCCATTGATTTGTTTCCCCGGCGCAGCTGCCGACCTCTATTGAGGGACGAACGTAATCAGCGCTGACGCAAATTAGATGGTTATTCGTTTCGAAAATTGACAGAAAAACAATAAAAAAGATGAAATGCTCCCAAATCAATAGATATAATGAAATTCAAATAATCCGAGAGATGAGGTCTCCATGGCAACTGATAATGTGGAAAAGAAAACAATTTAATAAAGGACAGACACGCTTTGAAAACAGATTGGGGAGGGGGGTGGCTGTAAAGCGGGGAGAGGAGAGCAGAGCAGAGGAAAGAGGAGGTGGGGAGATGGAGGGATAGAGAGAGAGAGGGAGGGAGGGAGGGAGGGTGGTGGTGGAGGTGGAGGGGTGTTTGTGGCTGTAGTGGTTGCTCTATGGCTTGTTTCCCCCGGCGTGTGAAGGATCTGTGTCTGTCCCAAGGACACCGGAATAATTAGAAAAGCTTTCAGGCCAGAAAGTGCAGATTCAGGTTTTAATACACAAAATTATTTCAGGGGCAGTGAATCGGAAAACCATTTGTTGGTGACCTTCCTGAGAGGCCTCCCCCCTCCCCGGTACAGGGCAAGATGGAGGCTATGTGGCAGCACTGCCTGAGTTATGGCATATTTGTGTTTTTATAGAGGCAGGGGGAATGGAGTTGGGGAAGTTGGGAGGGGGATGTGGGGGTAAATGTGTGTGTATGGTTGTCTTTCGATGAGAGCGTGTGCGTGCGTGCGTGCATGAGTTTGGGGGTGGGGGGGTGGGGGTGGGGGGGGTCATAGGCAGACCTTCATGTTGTATGTGTGTGGGTCTGGCAGGAGTTTAGGAAGAGGGAGGGAGAGCAAAGACGAGAAGGGAGAAAGTGAAGCAGTGAGAGAAAGGGGGAAGTTGCAGATCCGGCTGTATTTACAGATCAGTTGTCAAAAGGAACCATTTAAGGGGAATGCGCCCGTTCCTGCACTGTGACAGGCGAGGTGCCTGTTTAAAAAGCAAAAGACAACTATGAACCTGTGAGGGAGATAGTCAAACACAGGCTTTTTCTGTTGAAGACAGACAGAGCAGGGGGTGGCGAGGGAAGCGAGTGGGTGTTAAGTGACTTCATTTGTAGTCTATTTAAGGTATGTTTTACTTGTCCTTGTGCTGCTCCTCCAACATCTAATACAGGGGCTGCGTTCTAGTTAGCACAGCAAGGGAATAATGATTGAGTGCATCGTTCTTATTTCCTGTAAATACAAATGACTTTACTTCATCTGCCTAAAAACCTGTATTTGATTTCAGTCTCGCTGTCAAGGGAGATTTGCTTCTGATGCAAACAGTGATAAGAGTAAACCAAAAGCACAGCTCTGTTTCCCTCATTAGCTTATCACGACTTTAGCTATTTACACTTTCTGGTGGCTTTATTCAACATCCGTGTCCTGCTCTTTTAACATCCTATTTTCTTTATTACTCTTTGTCAACGTTTTAAAGGCAGTCTGGTTGGGCGTTGGAGCCTTGTCTGTCAAGTAGTGACTACCATTTTTGTGTCATTAGAAGGCTTTGTTTGACTCAAATAAAGGTGATCCACCCTCTGTTCAAATGATACGAACAGCAGGTCCGGGATATCACGTCTTTAGTGCAGATACCCTTATCCTGTTTCCGGCAGCAAAAAATGGAAAAACAAGTCCTTACATAAAACTTGGCCTGATAATTACTGTTCTCATATTTTAATAGCATAGGATCAGGATTGCTACTTTCCTGCAATATAAACCGTCATAAAAGTTGGGCAATATTTGATAAAAATGTGGGATCAAGTTCCACATAGTGTTACTCTTAGTCCTTTCGCTTGGCTAGAATTAGTTTGTTGCTTAATACATAATTAAGGTGTACAAAGTGCATTCTTTTCTCACTCACTTTTTAGACAATGGTTTCATTCATTTTCTTACCTGATTTTTAAAGCATTTTCCACCAGTTGTTAACACAATGTTGTACACCGAAGATAATTACAGGCTTATAGAGAGTCTGATAGATCTTCCTTTTCTTTTACCCAGGGGAATCTGCCCTTTTTCAAAGGCAAACAGAGATCTGACATTCTTCAGCAGGACAGCTAATATTCTCCAGTATTGATATTGCAATGTGAAAAGTGCCCCACAAGTAGGAGAGAAACTAGAAATTCCCCACTGTACACTAGCTAAGAGCCTTCAAATCTAACATGCCAGTGTCAATGAAGACCGTTTTCTTTTTTTAAATAAAAAAAAAAAAAAGAAGAAAAAACCAAGATAGAATAGACATCTGAAATACGAGAGCCGATGGGCATCCGCTGTGTGTTTGTGTATGAATGTGTGTGTTTGTGGGTCCACGCACATGCACACTGACACACACATAGGGCACAAAGCACATGTTATCACTGTCAACAGCAGCAGTAGCAAACAGCGGCAGTTGTTCTGTGCATGTGTGTGTACGTGTGTGAGAAAGTGTGTATGCTTTTGCATGCCCACAATCTCTCTCTCTCGCTCTCTCTCTGGCTGCTGCTGGCTGTGGCTCCGAGAGACCCACTGTAAGTCAATCTGTGTGTTCATATGCTCCTGTGTGTGTGTTTTTGTGTGTGTGAGCCACTACTGTACTACACTCAGGGGCCAGGAGCCAGGACCGAGCCTAGCCGAACAGGGCTGGAAAGGGCTGAGGGCCAGCTCCCTGTGCACACCACCCACTTCACACCTGTCTCTCTCTCTCTCTCTCTCTCTCTCTTTCTCTCTCTCTTTCTCTCTCTCACACACACACACACACACACGCACACAGCTCATACAGCCGTGCTGCTCGGCACAGGGCTCTCATTGTAGCAGTGACAGGAGGGCGCCCGTTAAGTGGCTCTCTCTTCCTGGGGCCTGCGTGTGTGTGTGTCTGTGTGTCTGTGTGTGTGTGTTTCGTTCCCCCATGTGGGTGTGGGGTGGAGAAGGGCGATGAAGGACCCCTACTGGTAAAGTGGGTAAACTCGCACAGCCTCGACATCTGTGCTCGGAGAAGGAGGGAGGGGGGGGGGGGGGGGGGGGGGGGAGGGGGGGGGGGGGGGGGGGGGGGGGGGGGGGGGGGAGGGGGGGGGGGGGAGGGGGAGAGAGGAAAGGAGGGAGAAGGAGAGAGGGAGGGAGAGAGAGACAGAAGGAGAGGGGGAGAGAGAGAGAGAGAGCAGAGGCTTGGCAGAGAGCAGTTGAGGAGAAAATGCCTTGCTTTGTGGAGAGAATTCTTCCAGGGCAGGAGGAAGAGGTGAGACAGAGCGCAGAGGGCGGTCTGCTGCCAGGTAAGACTCACACACACCTTCCTCTAGCTCTCTCTCTCCCTCCCTCTCTCTCTCTCTCTCTCTCTCTCTCTCTCCCCCCCTCTCTCCCTCTCTGCCTCTCCCTCTCTCTCTCTCCCCCCTCACACACACAGGAGTTAAGTGCTACCTCGAGGTGAACGGGTCTGCTACTAGTTGCAGTTGGCATGAGTCAGGCACGCATGTGTAGTAATGTGGGTGGGTGGTGTCAAAGTGTGTGTGTGTGTGTGTGTGTGTGTGTGTGTGTGTGTGTGAGAGAGAGAGAGGGAGGAAACAAGAGCAGGTGTAATGTTCGTCTTTTTGGAAAGAAATTGCAGTTTTTAATTACAGATGCACATTTGCGCCTATAGTGCACCGGATGTCAGTGATGTGTTTAATTAGTTTAAATGATGTGTTGCTTCTTCAAAAGTTTTGTTCTTGACTTTTTGTACTATGCCTTATAGCACTCCACACTTCCACTTTTGTATATTCTACAGTTATATTTATGACATTCAGTGTAGGAAAGTACATTTATTCAAATACTGTGCTGTGCAATTTTTTAGATGCTTTTACTTTCTATCTTATTCTACTTTATACTTTTCAACTTATTTTCAGAGAGAAATATTGTAGTTTTTATTCCACTTATTTTTATTTGATATTTACAGTTACTGGTTACTTAACAGTTTAATATTTTACAGATAAAATATATGATCAGCTTTTAAAATATGATGCATTTTTTTTTATAGATTAACAGTGCTATAAGGAATAGTAATTTAATTTAATATATATATAATAATATACAGTAACATTAAAAAGAACTTGCCCATTCATTGTAATGAATCATTTTACTTTTGATGACTTTTTTTTTTTACTTCTGTACTTTTCTCTTTTACTTGTAATTGAGTATTTCTAAGTTGTGGTGAGGCTTCTTTTACTTAGGTAAGGGATCTGAATACTTTATCCACCACTAATTACACATTACTTTACAGCAAATACTTTTTATTTATTGTAAAGCAATTTCAGGCTGTTAAAATGATCAAAGACTACACAAATACACTTTATTTGACTTTTAAACGGGGAAGAAATATGATCTATAAAACACCGTTCTGAAGGCTTAAAATAGAAATTATTCAAAAGCACCTAAAATCCCTTCCCTCTAATGTCAAGTGCAGATGTTTTCGGGAAATGACATGAGGTAATATTTGCGGTGTTGGTTGAGATTGATTCGGCTGTTTAGATACAGATGTTGTGATGGAGAGGTTTGTCATCGGAGGGATTTTCCACTCTGCTGATGTAAACAGTGTCTGTTAAAAAAAAAAAAAAAGGCTAAAGAGTCCTTTTCTCCCTCGTGGAAACACGGTTCTGAGAGGAATAATCCTCCTTGTGTACAATTAGATTTTCTCCTTTTGGTTAAATAAATACTGTGTCTCTGAACATAAACACAGAATTACATGCAGCCTTGTGGGTGTCTGTCTCTCCAACAGCCTCCTGCCACAGCCTGGGCCTGATATTTCTTATCGAGGGCCACAGGATAAAAAAAAAAAAAGAGACGAGGCAGAAGTTGGCCGGCTCTAACTTCACGCTTGCTGTTTATTTGTTTTTATAACAAATGGAACCATCTTCCCGAGCGAAAGGTGAAGTCAGAATTGAATTTGGCTTGCGTTACCGTGGCGATCTGGCAATCGCTCCTGTGTCCCATAGGACTGCTCTGGTTGCTGCGTGCCGGGCGCGTGTGTTTGTTATTTAACTGGTGTGTGTGCACGCTACCGCTCTACGAGCATCTTGTGTGAGTGTGTGTGTGTGTGTGTGTGTGTGTGTGTGTGTGTGTGTGTGTGTGCGTTGGAGTAGTGGGTGGTGGTAGCAGCATTCACGAGAGAGACATTTTACTAAGCAGACATTTCCCCCTCTGTTTTCACTCTGACCTGGTAGGAGATTGATGACTGAATTGTGGAGTACATGTTAACAGTAACTGGTGATTTATGAAGATACTTAGGGTAAGTGAGGCCGCACAGGCTGGAGGGGAAGAAAAAGATATAGCCTTTTAAGTTAATGCAAAAATATAGCCTTTTTAAGTAATAATTGTTATTACCACTGCTGGGTTTGGAGAGAAGTCTGAGTTAGAGTTTGGTGTGCACAAAGTGCAATGTGAAGCTTTTCCTTTTCCACTGGCCATGTGCCTTTTCTTGTTCTGGCCTTTTCAAGTTTGACTTCATGCCACATTGCAAGTTTTTTGTAAGAACAACATAATTCAAAGAAAATGTATTGCATAAATAGATGGATCAATATTAAGATTAATTTAGATAGCTAAATTCAAATATTTGAACTGGGAAAAAAATGACTTTTTTCCTTGGTAAATCACAGTGGAAAACTTTTCTTGGATGAACCCTTGCACTGCAACAAGTGCACTGTGTGTTTTGGCAGCCCCTCTTAGCCAAAGATCCATCAGAAAATCCGCATGCAATTTTAGAAGAATCAGAATCTTTCCCTTTCCTTGGCTCGTGAACTCCCTTGATATTATGCACACGGAGAATCCTCCTCTCTATTCAAATATGAGATTCAATCCACTTGGATGTGATCTATAGCATTTTTAAGGAATAAAGCAATTTTAGGGAATACGGAATAGTGCTTCCCCTGGAAGAGGGATGGCTTTCATTTTTTTTCAAGGCACCTCTTAGACTGAGTGAAATGTTTCCCCTGTTCGCTCAGGGACGACTTTATTTCTTACCAGGGATTTAACACTCACTCAGTCCCCTCATAAATACAGCGTCCCTCAGCCCTTCGCTACCCATAACTCATGCACTAACTCTCTAGCTAACTAAACTCATATAGCAGAGCCAACACTTGTTTGTCTTTTACCTCAGCCTCTCTCTCTCACTCTTCTTCTCTGTCTCTTTTCCTCCTCTTAGCTGATTTATACATGACAGAATCTTCTCTGACTACCGTCTCACCAGGCTCCTGCGCTGATCTTCTTGGCCCACTCGTAGAGTGGGTTTTAGAAGAAATGTGCATTTGAATATGAGTCAGCCTCATCTCCTTGAGGCTATTTAGAGTGAGCCTAATGTTCCAAGAATGAGCGAGAACAACACCGGAGAAAATGCGGACATCCCTCTCAGCATGTCACAACACAACTCAGGTCTCCAAAGAAGGAAACAACTCTTTGATTTGCTGATGAAAATCTCTCTGTAAGGATATACAATTCCTGCTTTCAAGGCACCTGTTGAAGCCCTCAGTGTCCTTAGAAAAATCTTTGTGCGCATTTTTTTTTGTCTTTCTGCCTTTATGGCACCTACCTGTGGAATTTCTTTACTTTTTTGCACGTTATCTCAGTGGTACTATAAAAAGCAGCTGATAAACTTTCAAGCTATCTCACTTTCAGCAGATGAAAGTACTCAGGTGGGATATTACAGTATGGTGGAAGCCTTTACTGATCTGGTGCCGATTGGCATTTTGGGAGGAGACTGTCTTTCTGGCGTGGTTCCCGCATTGGTTGTTAACAGCCCGCTGGTACCTTCTGTTCTCTCAGCTCCTCAAGCATCTGAAGACCCTCTGAAGTCAAAATCGCCCATTTTGATGTCTCATGGCAGCACCCGACGTTTTGTTGTATTTGCGTCTGAAAACACAGGCCCTGCTTGGAGGAATTACCCTCAGCGCTCGTTGGTGTCGGATGGGGGAGGAGGGTATCATTCCTCTTTTTTCTCCCCATCTCCCAGCTCTCCTTGCTGTCCTTCTTTTCTTTTTGATCTCACCATCAAATCTTCCCCGGTTTTTATGAGTGACGTTTACCCAAGAGCGGCTAGGGAAATGGCTGGCTGAAGAAGACGTTTGAGAAAATGCGCCTGAGCAAGCTATCACCTTTGATAAAGCCATAGTTCCAGTGGGAGAAGAAGAAGAAAGCCAAAGAGTAAGAGCATTGTTGGTAATGAAAAATGCCATGAAAGAAGGAGCATCTCTCTGATCCCAGCCTGTTAAACCAACAATGTATAGTACAACAGATACTGCAGTGATACATCAAGCATTTCTCTGTTGTTGTACCACAATGAGTGTTTGACCCAGTGGACTGATATGAATCTGGGGTACCACACTGTTCCTTTATTGCACAACAGCTGGGCACCAAATAATCTCATAATACAGTACTCACACATACACAGTGAGTCACACTGGTGCCGCCATCAACACTGCCATACCTTCAGCTGTGTCACCAGTTGGCAAAAAGGCTGGCAAGTCACTCGAAAGGGCTGCAAAAAGAGAAAGAAATAATGGGGGAAGTGGAGGGTAGTTGGAGGCACAGAGAGCAAGAAATGTTAGCTTTAGTAATTACTACCTCCATAGAGAAGCAGTGGAGAGGACAGTGAGGCAAGCGAGCGCACGAAGGAGGCCCCGTGTGCAGATAATGAAGGGGTATCATTGTAGCTCTGACAGCGTTAATCTTAGAGTGCTCGAGTGTGTGTGTATGCGTGTCTCTATCTGGTAGTGTGTGTGCTCCGTGCAGCATATGTTTATACTGTTAGGGTGTAAGGAGGTCGTGGTGCAGTGCCATTGACTCTCGCCCTACCAGGAAGACCGGCCCACCTGACAGCACAGTTTATTCGACCCTGTTGACAGTTGCCGCCTCTCACCGCTTCTTGAAGACAATCCTCAAACTCCGCAGCCTCTCGCTCGTCCTCACAGCAGCACTGGGATCACCTATCAGCAACAGAAATTGTCTTCCTCACAAAATAGGGAGGAAGAAAAGAGAAGAGCGGAAAAAGGGGAAGAGCAGTTTAACTTTCTTTGTGCCTGGCTTTTTTCTTTTCTTTTCTTTTTTTACTCTTCCCATTTGAAGTTGTGAGACACTCATTTAAGCCTCATTGCACACCAACACTCAACACACGGGAAAGTGTTATGAATATGTATCAACACAGCATATGGCAGCAGTAGCGCTGGGACTAGGTGTGTCCAGAAGGGTAGAGTGCTGCCGATGCATTATTCTCCATTTAAATTACCATGGTAAGAATGCAGAGGGGAGCTGAGAGGTGTTCACCACTTCTTTAGACGGGGCAGGAGAAGAACCTGGATCATGCGAAACAGCAGGAACGGCGGAGCTGTGATGAGCACAGTAGTAGGCCAGCTGAGTTCCCTTGATTTGGTAGATTTTTCCGGCAGGTTCAAACCCGGCACTCGCTGACACGAGCGTGATTAAAAGTGATATTTCTGACACATTAGGATGCGCACGGGAAGTAACCTCCTCTAAAGCGTTCATTATTAGATGCATGACAGACCTGAATATTTATAAAATAGGTTTTAATTATTAATAGCAGCAATCTGCTCCCGTAATTCATCAGATTTGCACTTCAACAGAGTATCCGTTTTCACTTTAAAATAATAATAAGAGGAATATTAATGTTGGAGAAATGTAAAACGGGCAGCTGGATACAGTGCAAATAGGCGAGCGCTCTATGTTCACTTCTGAGGCTTTCCTTTAACATGTCACTTTTGAAATAAAATGACATTTTAAGCCGTCAACACTGCACTGTTTGAAAACCAGTCGTTTGTGCTTGAGAATTTAGTGAGTGGCTTCTCACAAATGGGGCAAGTCATAAAGATAAAGATGCAGGAAACAAAGTGGGTTTGGTGTAGAATGCAAAAGTAGTTGCTGTGGTTTTATCAAAAGCAAATTTATTTGTTTGCTTCAACTTAGCAACACTTCCTTTTGTATACTGCGACCCAAAATAGACAGCAGTCTTTTTTCCTGTACAGCCGCTTTGCTTGTTTCATGTTTTCACAGTCATTTTTACTTTTTTTCTCTCTCTTATTGTGAGTGTTGTTTTATCACACCTTCAAATTCAGTCGTTGCACATTCCTCCCTCTACTGAACTCCCAGAAACAAGAATGTTCCTGTTTAAGGTGAAAACTGCCACGTTTAGTTCCTCCTTCCAGTTCCCATTGAACTTTTGGGTAAAGCACACTGTTTTAATGCCGTCACTGACGCAGTGGTGTGTTTATCCTTACCGTGGATCAGTTTTTCCTGAGTGTGTAGAAATGTCAGTGTGCGTATTCGACAGTGTGGGTCTCAGAGCAAATGACGTGACCTGCAACCACAAGACAGAGAGGAGCAGAAGGAGCGCACCGAGCACAATGGCCTGCTGTCTACCAGCCTGCAGGCACACACACAACATCACACACAGTTAATATTGGTTACAGCCACTTAGCATATGTGTTTACAGTGTATTGTGCACATACCCAGACTCCCCCAACCACCCATGGACACACATACTCTTTAAAATGTCATATATTGTGTCAACCCTATTGTCACTTCCATCCTGCTTGTCAGAAAAGTAAAAGATAACAAACTTCTGGCAGCCAAGTCACAGCCACAGGGTCTAAAAAATGCAAATCCCACAAGCAGGAAGACTCTTTCTCATCACTTCCTCTCATAGCCCTACAAAGATTATATTTTGTGCAAGCTTTGATTGTGCCTCATAAGAAGAATACATTAAACATTGAAAGTGTAGAATGTAAAAAAAGTGTAATAAAAAAGTACTTTTTTTTTCTTTTTTCTTTAAGATTTTGAGCGAGCCATGGGTCATTTTTGGACAGGTAGAGAACCTGCTCACAATGACATTTTAACCTGTGATTCATTCTACCGCATATAAAGTCCAAAAGAGGAAAAGAGTCTGTCAGGCAGAGCAAATGTTTTAATGGGAGCCAGGGATCGATGTTGTCAGCGCAGGCATCCTGTCTGGAAATACATGCGTTTTTGGGTTAATGTCACCTCCTTCTTTCTTTTCAAGGAGAGACGGAAGAGAAAAAGAGCAAAGGAAGGAACGAGAGAGGCGGTGGGCGGGGGGGCGGGGGGAGGTCAACGAGATCTGATGCAAACATTTTCAAACTAGGCCGAATTTAGGGAAATTGCTTGAAAAACATTGAGTCGCCCTCTCATTCACAAGGCCCCCGTATCTGAAAAACAAATTTGAAACGTAACCTTGTAAATCAATTAAGAAGTCCCCGGGAGCTTGAGGAAAAAAAAGGAGAGAGGTCCACCCTTCTTTTTCCTTTTCTCCCCTCCCTACACTTCTTTTCCTCTCCTCCACTTAACAGGGACTTGGATCTGCCCATCAGAACACTGCCTTGTGTGAAGAGGCTTTGTCAGCGGGGGCTTTATTTAATTTTTTTTAACGGCAGAGTGCCTTATATGCTGTCAAAATGTCTTAAGAGTCTTATTAAAGAAATGCCACAGCTCATTTCCTTGTAATGCAATTCATATGCTGGTGAAAGGGGGCATGTCTAAAGATCTAAACAGCTTTGCTTTTTAGGCTTCACATTAGGGGTTATCTGTGAGGGCTTGTCATTGATTGACATTATCTGGCCTGACAGGGCCTCATATCAAGGTTAACCTCATGGACAAAAGTGCCACCCGCACGGACACACAAACACACTGTCTCACCCACACTCGTAGTCAAATAAGGCACGCTCTCCTCAACTTCCTGTTGAAATGGGTGCTACGTATGTGTGCCTGCTTCATCTGTGTGTGTGTAAGCCAGGTGGAGATTTCCAGACTTAATTGATAACTAATGGAGCGGCGTGTGCTGAGTTTACCCTGGAGGATTGACACTGTGTGTGTGTGTTTGTGTGTGTGTATGTGTCCTGTGGAGAGATAGAGGGGGTAGGTGATGGTAAGAGGATGGGGATGACTTACTCAGCAGTGTAGTTCCGGATTCTGGTAAATTAAATATGGCCCCAAAGATAATGACATGGAGTGACATACACCAGTCTGGCGGCTCTTGACCTCTTAGGCGAGCAAGTCGTTCCCTTCGCCACAGAAGAACGTGTGTGAGTAACACTCATATGAGCACACACTCGCACACAGCTCCCCTTCTCCCTCCCAACAAGCCACAAAGGCAAAGAGAGATCCCCGTGACCAAAATACAACTGAAGCAGTTAATCTGTACAGATATTAGCTCAAGGGCCCTTGAGAGGTGCACTGCTGAGCCCCTTCTCCACTGTACTACCCACACTGCCTTGCTGCCGCACCAAGCACAGCAACCATGAGGGAGGGACACAGGGGTCGTCTACTCATTTACCATGGCGGTTGGCTTATCAAATTGCACTCCTGGTGTCTTGAAACTGAACATGGGACCTGAGCTTCAAAACAAAGCTGCAGGAATAAATTTCCCTTGTTTCAGTCTGTAGAAGCATGGGACTGTGTGCCATTGTGAATTTTTTTTTTAAAGCAAAGTTTTTGCCTCGTGCAACACAAACACTCAGAAATTAAGTCGTCATCTGGTGCCAGCTGGGAGTCCAGATTTGATGTACAATTTTAACAAGTTAGCCGTGTGTCCCATGAATTACCCTAAGCAGCAAACTCAGTGAAAGTTGGCTGTTTCGGTACGTGGCTGTCAGAATGGTTCTTGTCACTCATGTCAGATTGTTTTTTTTTCTCCCTTAGACCGTTTTAGGCTGCTTGTCCTCTGTTCTGAAAAACACCATAATTACCCTGTTTGTGATTAAGCCAGAGGGCGTATTTGTCCTTAGATTTCAACTTTCCTGCCTGATTGCCCTCAAGTTCAACGTCTTTCCTCTTCCGTCTGCACTTGAAATATACATTGTTTTCTTCAGCCATTGTCCCGTGCAGTCAGTGCGTGTGTTACTGGGGCCGTTGGTGTCTGCCTTTGTCCTGCAGTGTCTTCTTTGTGTTTCGCGGCGGTGTGACGGGAGTGTGGCATTTGGCTGAGGGCTTGTGTTTGATAACAGCCCGTGGACTGAGCTGAAGTGAATAGTCCAAACGGGTCCTTCAAGGTCGGCACCCCCAGAAAGACGGCACACAATGTACAAGGTCACATTCCCGACTAAAAGCAATAAGTGCTTTATTGATAGAAAAAAAACAACATGCAGGCAGATGTGCAACCAACTGATTAATAATAAAATACATTTGTGAGAGAGAGGAACAGGCGGAGGGTAGGGGGCAGGGGAGAGAAGACAGCTACCTCCTGACAATGTCCATGTGTCTAGGACTATATGTGTGTGCCTGCATGCATGTACAATATGTTTCGCAGAAAAACATTGATCCTGTAGTGGGACCTAAAAAAAAAAATCTATTAGAAATCCAGTGGTTAAAAAAAGAACAAAATGTGACGGATAGGTGCTGGTGGCAGTTTCCCCGGTACACAGTCTCTCTCTTCATGACCTGAATCATTTCTGCACTACAGTGTGAAAGTACTGTTTAAAAGAAGATCACAAGCAACTCACTTCTCCTGTTTTGACCGTACTTATCAAATACATCTCATCAGTATCATGTTTTATGACAGAGACAACAGTCACCGCAGGTTCCTTTTTTCCATTCAGTCACTTTATGAACAATGTGGCTTTTGTACTGCGCCTACTGTGCTATTATCTTTTTATGAAAATAAGCACAGAGTATTGGACTGTCGTCATCTTTTATGTGCCTGTATCGCTCTTTCTCGCATGCTGCTCTCTTTATGTCTCCATTTCTCTCTTCCCCAACCTGGCAAACCTGCCGAGTGAGTAGAGCTCCACAGTGGATCAGTCAGTGGCAGATTTGGATTTGAGGTGGGGAAAGCAAAGTCTCAGTCCCAGCCAAACCTGTTTCTTCAGGAAGAATCTGAGAGAAACGAGGGCTATAAGTTTTCCATATGCTCTGCCGCCACCCTCTTCCCCTCAGTGATCACCTACAGTAGTCTCCCCCCACCCACCCCCCAACCCTTCTTGCTCCTTGGTCGTGTGCCCGCCTTTACACCCCCCTTTCCAAATCCCTTCTCTACATAAACTTCTCCTCAGATGTGCCCACCCCTAAACCCCCATCTATCAACTAGTTGGCAATGGCATTGTTTTTAATCATCAGAACCTCAAAATTATTATTATCGCTTCTGATGCGGCAATTAAAACTTCAGGTCAGAGGCACAACGAGCGGTGATCAGCAGCCGAGCTGAGAAGTTTTAATTAGACGATCAGAACCATTAATGCACAAAAAAAAGGTGTGCGCTGGGAAATTAACGGGAACGTCTTAATCAGGGTTAGCGACTCCGAAGAGGAGTCAAGTGAACAGAGAGCAAAAAACAAATCATTTCCGCACCACTGGGACAAAACTCAATTAAATATGCATGCGGAAAAATGGAAATTTTCTCAGCATCGGCTGCACCGACTGTTGGAAAACTGTGGCAAAATCTCACGGCGGGGTCGACGACCTGCTTATTGTTATTCTTGTGTAATAAAAATGAGAGAGGGGCCAGATGCTGGGGTCTGGGTGTCGTGGCATAGTTGTCCATCAGTGGCTTTCCGCCTGACTTCCTTGCGGCTGCCGCAGCCTCTCTACCATGCAGGGCGAGAGAGAGAGAAGAGGAAAACATTCTCTTCCTGCAAGCCGTAAATTTACAAAAATAAAAACATGATAATTTTCAAGTGTGTCTGTGTATGTTTGCCTTTGTGGCTCAGTGATTTCCCTGAAACACTCATGCACACACGCTCTCTCACACATACATCTCCCTTGAGAGCCGGAGACACAAAAGGTTCACTGAGCTACACACAGGGAGCCGCAGCCTTGTCGATTAATCTGCCAAAGGTTCATAAAGTTATAACTGGGCTTTTTTTTTTAAAAAGCTACAGCAACTCTTGGTTGCATATTGTAAAATAATCCTGAGCTGAACACACATCTCCCAGACCCTGTTTGTATTAATTAACTCCTGATATTGCGGGGGGGGGGGGATTTGTCCCTGTGTCAGTCATGTTGGAACTCAGCAGGAATCTACAACAAGCCCTGTACCTGTGTTTGATTAGGAGAAGAGATAAGCTTCAGTTTAAACAGGTAATATCTACGTCTCTTATATACAGACCCTCCTGTGTGCTCGTTCCATACAAACTGACAACACTGCAGGGAGTCGATGCGTTCACACTGCAGCACTGCACTTTGAATGAACAATAAGTCAAGTTATTCAATTTTCTATATGTTGTTTATGTGACCTTACATCTTCCGCAAGATGATTAAACAAGCGTTTTGGACATAAGCTGCCTCGTCTCGTATGACAAAAAGAGGTAAAGCCATGACCCTGCCAGTCACAGCCATTCTTAACTCCCACATTCTTTACCCGTAGCTGCCTTCATTACAGTCTGTGCACGCTCACACAAATAATGCACTTCCAACAGCGTTATTAGGATTTGAAACACCACTTGATTGGGCATGATATCATTCTGGCACACAAACAGAGACTCTGCATCAAAAACCAACAAGACCTGTGGGGCTTAGAGCTGTGGAAGAGTAAGTTTGTCAGTACAGAGGGCTAGACTTGAACACAAACTGTGTAATCCAGCGCTGAGAAGAAACAGGGCTCGAAAGAACTGTGATGCACATATTTTTGACTGAAGATGAAAAGGAACCCGACCCAGTCCAAATGTATTCAAAATAGTTTCTTGACTTTTTCCTCAGGTTTTGGCCTTATAGAGACAGTATATGGCGCTCCTTTGTGGCCCTGTACTGTTTCCAGTAAAAATAGTGTCACAGTTAACATAAGCAGTTGGAAAAATTAGTTTCAGCTGTTGTGTTCAAATTCAAAGCTGTCTGTTTTTTCCAACTCCCAGTGCTTACTGAGGTGTCTCCTCCTTGACAATTAGCACACCAGGCTAAAACAGACTGTAAATAATGTCCGATGCATGTGACAGTGTTGTTTTTCTGTCTGATATTCATTAATAAGGCAGAATGCTTACTGGACTCTCAGGGAGGTGGGGGAGTTGGTCCCAGAGGGAAAAGTTGTTCTTTCATGTAGGTCCCCACAGATTTTATCTCATTGTACGCTATCATGCACACAAACGACTTGAGGTAAACAGCTTGGTGTTACCATAGCAATCTCTATTGTAAGCAATGGTAAAAAGCTGTCGTGGACGGAAACGCTCAGCATAAATAATAGTTTAGACAGCTTCCATAAACCATCGAACCATAGCATGTTCCTCCTCACGGGAAGCTCACAATATTACATTTGTTTTAAAGCACGCTCTACCTTTTAAAAGAAAACACTGACTATGTGCTTAAGATGTCTGATAATTCAGTTAGAAGCCTGCTTAGATACTCAACCAGTAGCACTTTGTCCTCTACGCACGCTCCATATTTTGTTAACAGAAAATCCTACTGAATACTCAGTCATGGAAAGAAACAACTGTGTCGGGGTCATTTCCTACAAGGAGCTTGAGATCGCAATGCAAAGGAAATCGGTAGTTAAAGCATGAAATACTGAACACAGTAAACAGAAAAAATGACCTCGGCAGCAACAATGACCTCAATCTTCCTTTGGAGAGTATTTCTGAAAAAAAAAAAAACAACTTGGAAATTTATGTCTTCCACTTCCTAATAGTTTTTCCAGCTGATTTCTTTTTTTTTTTTTTTTTTCAAAATTGCTGTTTTCTAAAAGGTGACCCTTTCACCCCCGCCTGCAATTGTCTAACACTAAATTGTACAGTAATGTGCCGCTGATATATGGCCCCCTCAAAACTACACAATTCCTGAAGCCATTGTTTCAGAGAGGAAGCCCGCAATGTAAATACAGTAACTGAGAAAGCATGTGTGGGGAGCACGGGGCGCATTGTCTGGCGACGGGGTGATCTGTAAACTCCTTCAAATTGTATATCCTCTAATGATTCCACAGCTTTGCAAAAGAAAATGAAAACAGGATTTTATGTTGCACCGATGTGATTTACATAATGCTGGCAATGGCTCACACATGATTGTGCTTGGCTTTATGGCCGAGGGAAAATGAAGAGGCTCGTACTCATTGTTATAGAAAGTGAATTGAGTCTTTAAGATAGAACTTTGTTACCTCTCATATCACACACTTTTGTGTGCTGAAATGGTGTGTCCGTAGCTCAGTATAGTGTATTATCTTAACCACAGTGTGGCTGAGTTAAGATTCAATTCAACTTCACACAAGGAGAAATGTCCCTGCTGTGGCATGTTGTTTAACCGTGTTCAAAGAGCCTCAACTGACAAAGCTTTACATACGACCAAATAAAAACACAATACAAGTTAAAATGCTTGTCTGATCCCTGGTGGTTATACTGCTTTTTATAATACCATAAATACTGTGTTACTTACAGTCACCTCCTACTCACTTTTTAACAGTTATTTACAACTTGATAAAGATCTGGCCTTGATTTTTTAGTCTGAAAAAAGGCTGTTGGAAGGTGAACTTTGGTGGCTCTGAAAATAAAGTGAAAGGTACGAGAGTGTAGTTTCTGCCCTAAAAAGGCAGCTCTGGATATGGAATGCCACAGGCAGCTGTTCCTGTCTCATCAGAGGACATGTTATAAAGATAGCCCCACTTGGGTTGAAATAATGCCACCCATTCCTGCCCCAAAGCACACTCTATCATGCTCTATTGTTCAGAGAGGCCGCACTGGGAAAAAGATGTCGAGACTGTGCAGTATGTCTTGTTAAGTAAAGCTATGTAAAACATGGTGACTACAACATTTCTTTTGTTCGATGCATCCATGTTACTGTCTTGGCTCGATCAACGGTAAAAGACAGCAGAGGGTTAGAAAGAGCTTTTATACATGCCATTTTATTTTCCTTTTTAATAAAGTGAAACCAGCAGCCGAAACAGAAACAGTTATTTGGTCTAATCTCACTGAGTGAGAGTGCAAAAGACCAAAAAGTGCTCAGTATTTTCACTCCACATCCTGACAGCTTTAATGCTGTGCAGCCCCCCACTCAGTGGCAGGACCACAGCCTCTTGAGGTGAGAGTGAAGATAACATTTCACAGTGTCTCTACAGCGCTGTCATGTGAAGGATTATGTAGCCATGTATTTGCTGCTTGTAGTACCGTAGGGGGTCTGATACCTATCTGCCTGTGGTTTCAGCTGCCTGTGCTTTTTTTTTTTTCTTCTTCTTTTTTTTTTTTTTCCACCGCTGCTTTAAACTCTGTGCTGACCGAAGAGGTGTGACTCAGAAAGATATGTACAGTATCTCTGTGTGTCCTTCCAGTCTTGTGCTGTTATTGTTAAGTGCTTTTTGACGTTATTAATAGCAGCAGTCACTGTTCTTCAGTGTTGTTTTCCATTGTGATCTTTAAAATCAGTACAAGTTACTGACATGGAAATGCTGGTTCAAACTTTGTTCCAGGTGATACTGAAAGCATTTTAAATGAAACGCTTATTGAGTGAAAAGTGGAGTTACATTCAGATAAGTGATACTGAACAACTTCAACTAATCTTCTATCTTTTTTTGTTCTTGTTTCCAATAGCTGAAAGGAGTTTATGCACTGAAACGATCTCAGGAAAATCCAAGATGGCCGCCAAAAGGAAAGGTGGCCTAAAACTCAATGCTATCTGTGCCAAGCTGAGCCGCCAGGTAGTGTTTGACAGCAGCTCCCAGAATGCAGAGGGAGACCAGAGTGTAGCAGAAAACAGCGAACGTGGCAGTTCCCACTACGATGACAATGAGACCATCTTCCCCGAGAGCCTGAACCTCAGTCAGAGCCTCGAGGAGGACCAGAAGAGACGTGAGGCCATCGAGAAGTGGGTCAACGGCGAGTACGGCGATGAGCCGTCGGCTCCTGACGATGAACACGAGCATGAACTCAAAGTCAGAAATGACGAAGCTGCCCCTCCTGTGGGCGTGTACATGGTACAGCCCACAGGCTGCAGCGATGACGAAGACAATGCAGAGGAGGCTGAGCCCGTGGCAGGCTCACAGGATGGCAGTTACCATAACAACAAAGAACCTGAAGACAGGCCTTCTAAGGACAATACCTACAAGCCACCAAGCGAGGCCCAGAGTCGCCAAGCACCTTTCTCCGCTACAGGTACATTTTGACTCTCTGTCCTCCAATCAGTTCCCTTTCTGATGTCGCCACCGTACGCTGATTTATACTCAAGCCTTTTTATACATCTTCGACCAACACTACCTTTGCCCTTTAAAGCATTCCACTCCATAGTATTTAGGGGCAAATGCTTAGATAGAGGGCGGGGGACATTGCCACATCTACATAAGCTTAAGTGTGCCCATTATTGGAAAGAGACACTCTAGAGTTACATTATGAATAGCCAGTGACATTACCCTAAAGACAGATTCAACTGGCAGGCCAGGGGGGGGGGACAGGAACTTGTCAGTGTGTGGTTAACTGCATAAAGAAATTCATAAATGGAGTAGGCTTACAATGTAAGGCCGTTTATGCACTCTCCCAGCAGCTGTGGGCCAAGAGCGCATGGCAGAACCAGGCTAAGCTTCATATTACACCCAGGATTACATATTGAGTCTTTGATTTTCCCTAAGCTCACTAAACTTAGCCACTGCTTCAAACTCCTCTGTTACATGGAGTTGTAGTCTGCCGTGGAGGAGCTCGGGTTTTTTTTTTCACAGTTGTCAAATCCAAGAGATCAATTGTCAAATAAACTCAGAAATAGGGAAGATATATTGCAGTGCCATAACACTTAAGTATGTTATTATCTTCTCACAAACAACAGCTATATGTGTTTTTTGTTAGCAGACATGGACATATATTAATACATTATTTGATACAATTTGCTCTTGTAGATGACTCATAATAACCCCTGTTTAATTTTGACAAGTGTTCCCACGGTATAATTCACTGACTATCAAATAGATAAAGCTGGCAGAGACAGTCATTCTGAAGACGAGTATGTGTTAACAGCACAAACAATCTGTTAAGAAAGCACCTTTTACAGTTATACACTTTGTGACCCTTGAAGCCACATGCATATGCACTATAGGAAATATTGGCCTTTGTATAGCAGGAGTTAAAACAGCGCTGTAAAAAGGAGAAAAAACAAAGTTCGGTTATATGAATAGATAAAGCGTGTTTCACAAACACCCAGAGAAGAAAAAAACTGAAATTTGCAGGTGAGACCGGTTGTTGCGGTACAAAAACAAGTTTTGTTTTGTGCTTGCTCACCTCACTTTAACAGTTTTTTGGTCTTTCATCTAGGTTTAGGTATCTACCTCAGAGTCATGTAGATATGTTCTTTTGTCTGAATTTCTTTTTGTTTTACAGCAGTAGCTCTGGCCACATACAGAATTGAGGGCAGGGGCTTCTCAGAAAGTGAAGCAGGTTTCATTTCAGAGGCAAATGAAAAAGCCTTTGTGGTTTTAATTAGTCATTTTGTGTTTATTTCATGGCCATAAAAATGCCTGTCTGTAAATATGTATTACTGTTGTGTAGCAGGCCTACACCTTTCCCTCCACTGGCTCCCTTACTACTTTACATCTCACAACAAAGCCAGAGTGTTTGAAGACTGCGAGGAGAGCATACTGCATCAGTTGCAAATCTTGTCTTTAGACTGTTTTTTTTTTTTTTCCAGAGTTGCTCTTTGTTGATTGTAACTAGGGCATCTATATTGCCATGTTTCAGCGCAGCTCACAATTAAAACATTGTTTTCTCCTCTCTCTCTCTCTCTCTCTCTCTTTCTCTCTCTCTTTCTCTCTCTCTCTCTCTCTCTTTCTCTCTCTCTCTTTCTCTCTCTCTCTCTCTCTCTCTCTCTCTCGCTCTCTCTCTCTCTCTCTCGCCGCTGTCTTTCAAAGGCTGATGCGGAGTGCACATAATTATGCATATAAACATAGTGGCTTAATTATCTCTCACAACATCAGTGACAATGTAATTAACAAACATTGCAAGATCAATGAGAGAAACTGCGACCTTCAAAACATTTAACTCCTCACATTGAGGCATCGTGCAGATTTCCTATCAGTGCAAAACCCCAGAATACTTTTCCTAGATAATTTAGATGTCGCATTAGAGCCCTCATAAGCCAGTCAATGGAAAAAAAACAATGAATAAAAACTATGAAAGCAATGACAGAGATGCTCATAGAGATGGATCAAACAGGCTTGACCATGACTTCCATTTGCAATTCTGGGTTCACTGTAAAAGGTTATTGTTCATTTCAAGCTGTTTCAAAGCCCTCTCTATTTACTGCCTGTTAATTAACTAACCAAACAGAGAGGAAGTTTGAAGCTTCGTACTGTTTTGTGTGTGTCAAATTAGTCCAAACAAATGCACATGATGTCATTTACTCAGAGCAACTCTTTATTAGACTACCACTGTCCATTTAAACAAAACACATTTAAACTAATTCACTAGCATGAACACAAATTGCGTTCTAAAACTCTATTTAAATTATTGTACCATATCAAATAATCCCACTATTCACAACTTTCTCTGACTGAACTCCGCTGAAAACACTGCACGTTATTTAAACATTTTTCTATTACCAAATGGTTTACATTGTGCCTGTGTGATTCAAAACTGACACCCTTTAGAGGGTATTCAAACTCTAGATTAGTCCATATATAGCCACTAACATGCAACTTTATCATCAGCGACACCTCTGCCTCTCAGTCCTGTGAGCAGAGACGCTATGCCACATGGATGGCCATGTTTGGTCAGCTAAAAGGAGATATAATGCCCATCTGTTATCATATCTGGGAGGGAAAATGTGGCCTAATTGCCTCAAATATAGACAAGGCAGGTCTGTGTCTTGTGTAGGGTTTTGCTTGACTGAAGTGTCAAGATTAGGAACCACTTGTTTGTAGATTTTCCAGTGACACCTGAGAGAGTGCAGAGGGAAATGTCAGATATAAGGTTTATGTATTTTAAAAAATAAAAATGTATTAGGGGTGTGGGGTTTACTACTGTGGCACATTTCACCTTAACCCATGCACCCAAACATACAGTACTTTGCCACCTGGTGTCACATGGCATCATTAAGAGGCAGCCAGATAGGGCTTGAGTAGAAAACTCATTTACATGGTGTTTTAGAAAGGTTATCTCCCGTCAGTCCCAGTCATAATCCTTTCAAGTCCAATCATTTGCCTTTCATTGATAGCACGCCACATGGCTCCGCTGATGAATAAAGAGACGGCTCGGTTTTTTTTTGGAGAAGGTGATGATAATACCATACGCAAATAGAATATGAAAAAAAGAGATGTCGGTGCTCCCATGACAGAAACCACTAGTCTCTGTGCAATAATTAGCAATTTACTCTGCCACAAAAATAATAGATGTTTTCTTTCATTTTATACTTCAAAGCAAAAGTCAACAGGCATTAATCTATTCCCATTCAATGCAGAATCAACCTTGACCATTTTATATTAGGGATCAGAATTTTTTTATTTAGATTTCCATTTATTCTACCATGTTCTTTTTAAATACCATCCCTAACTCAGTAAAGTGTAGTTCCATTTTCTGACTCATAAGTGTTGTAGGCAGGCCTGCCCTAACTTTAGAGCTATATGATATACTGTGACCTGAGGTGGCCTTACAAATACATTAGCAGTAAAATCCAACCAAGCACGAAGGTTATCAACACCTGAATCAAATGAAAAGAACGTTTAGCAAAATTACAATTTACATGGACATTTTTAAATGTTTTTTTGTGCCATGTGTGATTATCAGTCGAACAGAAAAACTAAAACCTAAGTATGAGGAAATGTAAATTGTACTGTACCCCGCGGTAGATACTTGTACTGTTTCAGTACATGTGAAAACATAGTAGATTGGATGAAACGATCTGTGGCAAACATGCAGGTATTTCCTCTCACATACCTGATCCATTTCTGTTCAATTTTTCATGCCCTTTCGATCCACCAGATACTCTTTCATACTGAACCACCGCGCAGAGGAGCAACCTCAACGCAGTGAATGGAAATTTAGGGATTATTTTACACGCTGTGCAAGAGATGTGAAAAGCAGGGCACAGGGACTGATTTAGCAATAACTGAGAAATCTGAGACAAGAGCAGAAAATATTTGTGTATTAATTACCCGGGTGGTACCGTAGGTGGTATTAGCTCTCACCAGCTCATGTGTTGATGGTGATGGAAAAAAAAGAAGCAATAAAACATAAAAAAATAAAAATGTTGACCCTTGTCCTGTGACTGTGCCAAGGATGAGTTAAGAAGGCCACAGCTTCTACATGACCCAGGTGAAATTATCATCTGCTACATTACTATCCGGCCTGACGTGCAAACTGACACAACAGGAGATTTATGGAATTGAGTTGGATCAGCAAACACAACCGCCTCACGAATCCTCCCTCTCTATTTTTCTCCCTCTCAGATGTTCTTGTTTCTCTTTCACACTGTGAATATTTTCATATCTTCTTTATGCAGAACTTTGTCCCTCCACTGCTTTCAGACAAAATCATGTCTCCCTTTCCCCCACTCTCTGACCCCTTGCACTAACCTGGATGAAAGTTAATGGGCCAGAATTAATCTCCACATAATGCAATTAAACTATACATTGACTATATTTTGCCTATGTCCTTGGGGAAGTTGTCCATTTTAATGGACTCTTAAAATGAAAGTGATGTTTAAGTTCATAAATGTGTAAAAAGGGGAAAGGATGGTCATTCTTTTTACTCAATACATGCACACATTTGACACAATAATCATGTTATTTTCAAATACCTTACACCAAGCATTTCCTGGCAGACAGTAGTTATAATTATGTCGTTTTCATTTTGTTCAGTATCAGTCATAATGTAAAAAATATGTGGGGAAGTGCGCTGATAGTGTTACTTCATTTCTAAGAAGTTGTATAAACTTTTTTTCCCCTAAAGCTTCCCATATTTTATTTAGTGTCAAATTTGATCTCTTAATATGTTTACTAAGATCTTGTGCTCTGGCATTTTTTTCAAATGAATGTTGATAGCATAATGTAATGAGCATAGAAAATCAAAAGAAGTTTGTTTATTCTACAGTCGCCCGCAAATTGTGCAGGGTTGACTTATAGTGCAACCAAAACAGGAAGAGCATTGTCTGCTTGTTGGTAGACGCATAAATCCACAAAGATGTACAGATGCTGCTCTAGTGTGCAGTGCAGAATCACTTTTCCTGTTTTGAAATTGGCTACGGTTCTGAAATAACGAGGATAGTGACATCACATCAATTATAAACATTTATTGTCCAGAAAAAGAGATACATTGTAATGTAATGGATTTAGTTCTAGTAGCTTAGCAGCAGTCTTCCATTATCACAATTTAGCTGCGCGTAAGAGAGGGTTGTTTCAATAATTGGGCTGACAAAATATATTTTCCTCTTGTAACACAAAGCCCGTGCCAGATTACTCTATTCATAACTTACGTATTTGAGGCCAAAAAAAAAAAGGGTCAAATATAGACTATCCTCTTTGGCTTCAAAGCATAACGACAGTGTAACACTTGTGGAGCGAGCATCAGTCAATATTAACGAGAGGGAACCATTTGGTGGACTGATTGACTGACATGAATTTGGCCACTGATTAACACGTCTTGAGCAATGGGTTAATTTGGGTTCAGTTTCACTCCTCAAATGAAAAAACAATTATACTAATGTATTGCAAGGGAAGACTTAATTACAGTAATGCAAGACAGCACCAATGACTCTAAGGTTAACTAAACTTTTAACTGTGCTGGTAGCAGCTTTAGAAGGAAAAATCTGAAAGTAGTTATAGCAATTATGCCTCTTACATAGGAGCTCACTACTCTACTTTTTCTTTGTGCAGGAGAAGCATCTGCCCTGCGAGACTATGCAGCCAACACCATGAATGAATTTTTAGGAATGTTTGGTTATAATGACCAGCAGGTAAGGGATGAGCTGACCAAGAAGATCAGCTTTGAGAAGCTCAAAGCCGCTACCTCAGACCCCTCATCCCTCAGCAGTGAGGAGGCCTCACGGCGTGCCCGCTTCTCCAAGTACGAAGAGTACATTCGTAAGCTAAAAGCCGGCGATGCCCTACCTTGGCCCATGCATGCTTCCCCACCAAAACCAGACGACCTCAACCCAAAACTGGCCCAAGACAAGAGCGCTACCATGCTCCAGACCTCTGGGTGCCTCCAAGGGGCCGAGGCACAGATCTACCCCCCCAGCCTGGACCACAAACAGCCAGGAGGACCTCAGCTAGGCACTTCTCAGCCACCAAATCCCTCTCACATCCAGAACATGGCATCCCGAGCCTCCAAGTATGACTTCTTTATTCAGAAGCTGAAGATGGGTGAGAGTCTACAGCAGCAGAACGGTAATACTTACAAGCGACCCTCCAAGTACGACCTGGAGAACGTCAAGTTTCTGCACCTCTTCAAGCCTGGTGAGGGCAACCCTGACATGGGCGGTGCCATTGCCTTTAAGACTTGCAAAGTGGGCCGCCCTTCGAAGTATGATATCAGAACAATTCAGAAGCTAATGCCGGGAAATCCCGAGGCCTCACTAATGCCCAATGTCCTCGCTACAGCACCAGGGAACCTGGGAGCTCCTGGTGTTCCCAGCGTGGGTGCAGCCGGGGCCAGCATCGCCCCAGGGCTCACAATGGACCAGACAGGAAACATAAGCTTCAACGCTGCTGACTACCTGAAGTCCAGCTTTTCCAAGACTGACTCCATCACAACGGGCACAGTGTCCTCCGTGAAGTAAGTCTGCTCAAACATCCTCATATGAAACTAGAAAGCACTCAGAGATCACATACCTCCACCAAGTCTACACTACGCTACATAATGTGTTTAATGTTCTGCATCAAAATACAAATAGAGATTAAAAAAAACATTTTTACACATTTTTTTTGAGAATGCTTTAATCCTGTCTAGGAATATTTGTGGTATGCGAAAAAAATGCATGGCCTATATGAATAGATACGTGTTGGTTAGATAATCAACTAACAAACGACAACAAATAAAGTGACAGTGAAACGGTGCAGATAACAGAACCTTTGCAGAGTTACTGTAATAAGGAAGTAAATATACAGAACTTGGGCGGCGAGAGATGACAGCATTTATCCCGTTTCTTCTCATCCTCTCTCTTATCGGTTTATGTGAGATGTGTGCTTATTGGCTAAAAGTATTTAATCATTTCCACAAGTAATTTGCACCAAAAACAATGCATACCTCTTAAAATCAGCTAATAAAAAGCTTACCACGTCCATTAAAATTCCAATTTAAAGTTTATTGGTGGATTGAAAAGATCCCAAGTTCCAATGGAACACCTTTGAGCCAATGTGAAGCTCACATACACTTAACTGCTACTGTGAGTCAGTTAGCCTAAAGCAAAGGTAATTGCTACCTCCACAGCAGCCAACAGGAGTGTAGTGTGAAATAGCGCATAGCGCCCAATAGATCCACGACATGATGAGTTGCGAAGGCACATGAAGTGTTTACTCGCTGTAGCACTCCGTGGAGACTGATTTAGCACAGTCATCGCAAAGTGACTGACTTCTTTCGTTTGGCTAGGGTGTAACAACTCTCCCTTTAATTACTTTGGAGCCATGACTAACCTCCCGGCGAGTCACAGGGGCCGACTCTACACTGCCTGACGAGTGCACTTTAAAGGAAGCAAACGAGGGGTTTGGGGAGCTAGCCTACAGTCGTGTGCACTACCAGTAGGAAACAGCTCCCAGAGTCTGTTTGATTGGTTTTAACCTTGTCTCTAGTTAGTCAAGACCTATCAAAGACACTGTTCAAGTGCCCTCAGGCACCTCTCCCTTAGGCTTTGGCCTTTGTCAGGTTGGAGCTCAGTGGAGCTGCAAGCTTGGCTAACTGACCCAGTCTGGTGCTTGTATACAGGGAGGAGAGGGGGTGCTAGTGAGAATGTCTGGCAGCGCATCCTCCCCTCTGGGCCAGATTAACCTCTGGTCATCCCCCGTGTGGAGCTGCTCACATGAAGCTAAATGCCATTTCTGAAAGGGAGCAGGCTGAACCAATGCTGTAATGTGACTGTCACTGCTACCAGCTTTATGAAGGGAATCACATCACAGGTGACAATAAGCCCACAGCATTCCTCAGCACGGCTCTGTAATGTGATAAATTGCTCTGGATTTCCTGTTTTAAGTTGAATCTGATTAAGTTCAAACTGATCGAGTCGGTCGATTATCTTGATCCATGTGCATTTGAAGCTGCAGTGTTGTCTTATATCTTTGTGTGAACTGAGTCCAGACTGATTGGAGACAACTTGACATCAGCATTAGAGACAAGGCCCTTAGAGATGATCAGAAAGGACCTTTTCAGAGCTTTTCTTCCACATCCCCATTATCCAGTTTTGCATATGAGCACTCACCAAAATACCCCCATAAAAGATTAATGTCGCTTTGCTCCTGCATTTTGCCTTTCATTGGTTGGGAGCCCATGCATCAAAGTGTGCGCCTTCCATCCCTGATTCATGCGGCACATGAAAACGCTGTTGTGCCACAAGAAAATGTATATTGATAGTCCAAAGTTTGGGAGCGGCTTGTAAGTAAATATTGTGTCAGTTTGTTTTTATTAACAACAGGCAACCCAACCTCACCATTAATCATGTCTCTTTTGTGTTTGCTGTTGCATTAGGAATGGCCTGCCACCAGATAAACCCGCCAGCGACGACATCAACCTCTACCAGAAATATATTGCCAGGTATGCAAATCCCTCAATGTGCTACACCTATGAAAAAATATATCCAAAACAGAGATTAACCTTTTTTTTTTTATCCACTGATGGTGTGTTTTATTCAGTGATGTAACTAGATCGTAGACTGGTATGAGAATGTTCTGTGTGCAGTAAATTGATTAAGAAAAGACGGAGAGGAAGTAGAAGGATGAGGGGTAATGAAAGTGAAATGGTTTGAAGGTAGCTTACTGTAACTGCTTGAGTAAATGCTCACGGTGTGTATAGCACTAAAACATTGAGGAGAACATAATTCTGTGCAACTCTGTGACTGACTCAGAGAGGATATGAGCTTAGGCCGGGTTCTCCTTGAGTTCTGCCGTTTATTGTTGAACACACGAGAAACTGACTGATCTAAAAAGTCTGTCATTCACACCAACAGAGACAAAAACATCAGGGGAGGGGAGGTATCTTGCGTTTCAATGGACACAGAACAATGTCCCCCATTCTGGATTCATTTTCAGCCGACACTAGAAAGGTGATTATCATTTGTTTGTTTATTCCGTTTAAAAAGAAAGAAAAACAGCATTTGAAAAGCCAAAGTGGCTTTGGCGTTAATGATTACTTCTCCAAGCCATAACATGAAGGGCACAAATCAAAGCCTTGGCACTGACAGACACACACACACACACACACACACACACACACACACACGTCCTCTTCTACACACACACACACACACACACGCACACACACACACACACAAAACCCCTTCCTTGGACTGATTACATTTTGCAAGAAGATTTAATTAAGGAATTTTTAATGAGGCTTCTGCTGGCACTGCCAAGAACTGTTTTGATATTTGCGCTGCATAATGCATAAAATTTGTCTAAACATCTCGGCAGTTGATGCACGGGGAGGCTGCAGATAAGCCCAGATACAGTTTCAATTTCCGTGTTGGGGTTGGGAAAAAAAAGAGAAAGGAAAGAAGAGGAGGGAGGAAAAAAATGGAAAAGGAGGGCTCATAAAAAGGGCAAATGTAGCACCGACAGAGGAGGTAGAAGCGGGGGAGGGTCCTCTTTGGAGCTGGGGCTAATGAGTGCACACTAATACTAAAAAACAGCTTTGTAAACGTGTTTGTACCCAATCCTTGTGAAAAGAGGAAAAAAAAGTTCTTCATCTCCTCACCACACTACAGTTTGATGTTTTAAAGAGCTTCCCTGGTAGTGTTTAGTTGCAGTTTTCACTCTTTAAATGCTTTCATGCACCCCCTATTGCCTCTGCACTTTGATCTGTGTATCTCTATTGTAACTGGAGATGCGCTGCAATCTCTGTATCGTGGCAATATTAATATTTAATCTGCTGCTGAATAGCAGCGGCCCATTAGGCCCCCTGACGCGGCAAGTGGGAATTGTCCAGAGGCAAAGTGATACAGCTGGGCAATGAGCAGAAGGGTGGGCCATGGTCTCAGGGGGGTGGGGGGGCTTTATGTCTTCATAAGTGTAAATGTCTGTGTGCTTGTGTGTGTGTGTGTGTGTATGTGAAAGAAGAGCATAGAAAACACTAATGGTTTGGATATATGTTTGATTTAGTGTGTGTACACGCGTAGTTCGATTTCTGGTTTTGTCTTTTCTAAAAAAAAGAGTCATCAAACCTTTCTCAAATCCCCCTCTACCTCCATCACCACTTTCCAGACACACACATACACTCTCACAACCAACTTAAAAAGAGTAGTGGATATGCCGTTCAATTAGCTTAATGAACTCAGCAAAGTGATCTGTAAATGCAGCTCTGGGATAATCCTAACAAGAAAAAACAGAAAGAGAGATGGAAAAAATATTACTTAGCCCCCTTTTCCCCCTCTCCTCTGCACTAGCAGATGGAGCTCTTGGCAGCAGCAGTGCAAATGTTTATTTGTGTGTTTTCACTGGTAATTGGAGGATTTTAACAGTCATCATCGTCAGGCTTATAATCACCACCATAAAAGTGGCTGTACTGTAGCAAGCAGCAGGCTTTTTTTTGCATCTAGCCCCAGACTCCGTTTTTTGGACTCCAGTTGCGAGTGAAAGGGTTTGGGGTGAAGAGTAGACCGAGCTGTTCCTACATCTCAGGATAGCTGACCCTTTTCCTCGCAGAGTGAAACTGTGGTTAACCTGAAAGAACTGCATTGATTTGACAAGGGTTTTCACAGCGTTGAGAAATAAAGTAGTCATGGGTTCCCTGATCCTTGAGTGGGTGTGTGTATGCGTGTCGAAGGAAAGGGTTTCAGTGTAATAAGTGTCTCTTACGGCTGCTTTGGAAATAAATGGAGCTAATTTGGCTGAAATTGGTGTGACAGACGGGTAAATTGTTGAAGCAGTGTGGAAAGCAGAAGTCAGTTTGAAGGTGTGAGCGGTGTTACTTTGAAGGTGAGCGTAATGCCTTTGAGAACTCTTTCACCTGTTTTTCTTTTGTGCTGTTCCTGGTATTTGAAATAATTTATTCAGTAATCATACTTGATTTGCTGTTGATTCTTTTTAAACACACTTGACATATTTCCGCTTTGTCATTCAGCCTTTTTCATCCCCGCGACTGTTCTCAGTGCGATAAGCTCTGATGCGTTCCTAGGTGTTGAATCAGTCTTGATGTTGTTTCATTCACTGCTTTGTTTTCTTGTTAAAATGTGTAACTTTTAACCGGTTTTCAGGTTCTCTGGAAGTCAACACTGTGGACACGTGCACTGTGCCTACCAGTACAGAGAGCATTACCACTGCATGGACCCTGAGTGTAACTACCAGGTGAGCGTGAGTACTTTACAATTTTTTTGAGCATCACTCAAATACACATTCTCTCTTCTATGCTATGTACACTTCAGTTTAACCTCAGTGCCTCACAGTTCACATTCTCGCACAATGAGAAAAATGAGACAACATTTCATCAACACGACATTTCGTCATTTTGTTTGCCACCCTCACTGGTTAAAATTAGTGAGCGCTTTAGCTGCATTGTTTCGTCATATCAAGGTTACGTTAGGTAACTTAAAGCTAAGCATGTTCAGGAAATGACAAAGGGGATGTGATGACAGGATAGACAAACAGGATAATGTGTTATCATTTCAATACTGGTCACACCCAGCCAAAGTCTACGCAGATGAAAAGTTTGTTGACCTTTGGTCTGCCAAACAGGCTATAAGTGTTTACATCCGCGCAGTTTGCAGGCGTCTTCCAGGCACAGTTGGTTTTTGACAGTTGGCCTTATATCACAAGGGTTAATTGTAAATATGCTTGAAATATGCCTCTTTTTCATCTATGTTTTTTTTTTTCTAAAGACATCTGCCACTGACTGGGGGCCTGCCTTTAATCCCCTTTCACATTATTAATCTTGTCCTGGTCCCAGGAGTTGTCATGTATGGCACAGGAAGGAGAAAAAACACGAAGCAGATCATAATACAGCCCTTGTGTTTGCTGTAGCATATGGCCTGAGAGAGTTAGACAAACACAGGAAGATTTGTCAAAGATGTCAAAAATCCATGCACAGCTAGAGCTGTGTGTGTTTTCCTTCATTTCCTAACAACTTTCTGAATTAAGCCATCTTCAGCTGTAATCTCCTTTGTCTGCTCCTGATCAAGAGCGATTATCGCTCGATAAATATTGTTTATATGGTGAAAAGCCTTACAGATCTAAGCTTTCATTTTCTGCATGAATCCCGCTTGAATACAAAGGAAAATCATTTCATGTCATTATTTAGACTGTTAGTTCAGGTTATCATGGCAATTTCCACGGTCAGGTCCACATTTCTCTGTTGCTTCTGCGTTGCGTGGAAACACAGATATGCCTTGGAAGCCAGCTCTCTGGGATGTCAATACCCTGAAAAAAAAAAGAAGCAGGCAGTGATGAGCAGCCCCTTTCGAAGCGATAACTCATGAAATGTTACATGACACACACTCCTGGAATATTATCCCACTGCCAGCCTGCGGGCTATTGGCTGAGTCTTAACATTCTCCTTTCATGGGCTTGTACGTGAGGGAGAGTGTGCATCTTGCCACACTAGTGGGAATCCTAAAATAAATGTAGCAAGTGGCTCCCAACCTTCATCACCACTCAACTGAAAATGAGATCTTTTTCCCAGTCAGCTCTCTCCATGGCCTATTTTGGACGGCTTGATAGATCGAATGTACTACGACCGCAGTTCAACTTATCTTCCAGTCATCATCAAACATTAAAGTCCACAACTGAGCTCAGGATTTTTCAGAAAAATTGTTGATGAATCCAAAGCATTCATCAATTAGATCAAAAATCCTAATGAAGTGTTTGCTCCTCCAGGAGTCAAACATCTCAGAAATATGCAGTGGGAAACAGGCCAAGAGCAAGGGAAAAAACAGCTGTGTGAGATCTTAGCTTTTTACTTGTACGCGAGTGGAGCACATGACACAAAGCAATTACCCTACTTTGTACAGCAATTAGTTGCTTTTTAGAATAGTTCTTTCTGATGTTTTTCCCTCAACTGGAGATAAATATGGATTGAAGACAGAACTGTCTCATTGATTTGCGCTTCTCCCGTTTCAGTTTCTGTAACATCAGCTTAAGCCCAATTACAGCAGATTTGGTTGCTGCAAATCTCTGTGGAGTGACTTTTCTGTTTTCCCTTCCTGACTCCTGGGTGTGGGAGGGAATTTTTATTTATATATTTATTAATTTTGTAATTTCAGAAGGAGGGTCTCTTAGCATATTCACTCATCACTACAGGCGAAGCCTGCACCAAAAGCGAGCGTTAATGCTTTAATTAAAAATGGAATCGTATCTCAGCGAATTGAAAGGGAAAACGTTTTTTGGTTCGCTTGTTTGTTTGTTTGTTTCTGTTGTCTTCTGTTTTCCCCTGTGCATGTCTGAGAAACCATCTGCATGGAACATAATTTTTCCAGAGACAGAAACATCAGAACTGTGATCTTGCATGTCAATTGATTCATCTTAATTAAAAAAAATACATTTAGGTGGAAGGGAAAAAATAATGTCGAGACAGTGGGTGTATGGGGAACATACTTCATGTTCCATGTGGAAGCTTCTCCTGCACTCAGAAAGTCCCAGAGCCTTTGGTGCTGCATTTGTATAGGACACAACTTTGAGATATGCAAAGTAAATCAATAACCACAGAACGCGTCATCTTTAAAGACATCCTGGCCCTCTCCATTGCAATGTGCACAGCCCCCCCCCCCCCCCCCAACTGCCAATTGGCTCCTGCATGTTGCAGCTGCTGCTTCCACAGAGATAAAGTGACTTGTTGCTGATTCTGTGACTGGTTTAAATAAACACCAACCTGTTGCCGTACATTTTTCCCCCTCCCCTTTTGCAGAGGTTTACCAGTAAGCAGGATGTAATCAGGCACTACAACATGCACAAGAAGAGGGACAACTCTCTGCAGCATGGCTTCATGCGCTTCAGCCCTCTGGACGACTGCAGTGTCTACTACCATGGCTGCCACCTCAATGGAAAAAGCACCCATTACCACTGCATGCAGGTACACTACAAAGACTCACACCTCCGCCTACACACACACACACCCACAATAAACCCACAAATACGTACAGTACACAGGCATGCACGCACACAAATGCAAGCAAACACCGAAACAGCAAAATACCTACAAAAAAGGCCACATGTGCTTAAGCATTACATAGGGTAAAAATAACCCGCAACTCTGGTATGCTAATAAAAAATGTGAAAGATAATTCATCAATGAATTTATATTCCAGAGCCACACAAGAAACATTGTTGTCTGTAAACCAGATCTCACATAGTCCATTCTAAAGCCTGGTTCTGTATCCATTAAGAGCATTAAAACAACTTCTTACAGCAATGACATCATTTCAGCACGGTTTAAAACAGGATCAGGCAGGAAAGAAAAGGAGTTGCAGAGTATCATGATATAGACGATGTTGACATACTTTACATGACTACAGGATGTTTTAGAAGCACACAGTATACCTACATCTGCGAAATGGAATTACAGTTCCACAATATTTCCATTTACACCAAAGTGTCTTTAAAGAGCAGTTTGGCAAAACATATTCTAATGTAAATAAAAGAAAATTGAAAAGGGGGTGACTACACGTGAGGCTGCTCGTGCTTTCCCCACCTCTTCACTCTCTCGCTCCTTAATTGGCATGGATAAAATTCAGTAAGGTGTTTATATAGACTACACATTTTTCATCTTTTAGTACCAAGCAGCCAGTTGAAGATTATTCCCCCTTCTGGATTTGTTTAATTTTTTACATCTGCTTATTTTCAATGTGTCATTGTGCCGAGAGCTTTCTCACCGACAGGGCAGCAGCGCAGCGGAGGATGGCTTGAGATATATTCTTTTTTAAACCCCTCTAACGGCGTAATTGTTATTAGGACATTTCAGCCCTTGTTTTAACAGTCCCTGAGAACCTGCAGATGTTGGCATCGGCTCTCTTGATTTAGAGGGGGAAAAAACAGAGTGGCATTTTTTTCATTGTTTGACTCAATATGGAGAAGTTGCCCGGTTTGTGCGGGTGAAAAGTGCCAGGGATGATATACAATTGCTGCTTTTAATTCAAACATTACCTGTTTTTTCCCCCCTCTGTTGGCTCTGAGGGCTCCTGAGTACCAGAACATTTTAAACTAAAGACCAAGACAGTCATCTTACTCCCGTCTGCTTTCCTCTGCCCCCTCCACCTCTCAAATTTGTTCTCAGAGTTACAGTAAGTTTGTGGTGACTGCATCGTCACACTTGAAATATGAATTTAATTTTCTAAAAGGCAGCTTTGCCAGGAAGGTACTTTAGTTTCAGCTACCTACTGTGACCACTGTGTCTTTCAGTCCCTTTTTTATTTTTTTCCAAATGTCACAATGACAAGATTGTTTCCAATTCATGAGTTTGACTTGAAACTTGTGCTGCTCTGGCGCGCATTACCACAAATTAAATAGTGAACGTGAGAAAACAACCTTCTTCCACCCATTTCTAGGCCACTAGCATTTACTTAACCACACTGAGCGCCTTTCTGTATAGCTTGTTCAGTATATCAGATCTCTTTAAAGCACTGCCTTTTTTTTTGTTGTTTTCTTAAAACCATTCTTGCAAACTGAGACTTTCATGTCTGCTGTGGACCCAGATCTCGTTTTCGATTGCTATGCTTTGTCTTTGATCTGCAGGTGGGCTGCAGCAAGGTGTACACCAGCACCTCAGATGTCATGACCCATGAAAACTTCCATAAAAAGAATGCCCAGCTGATCAACGATGGCTTCCAGAGATTTCGTGCCACTGAGGACTGTGGCACAGTCGGGTGTCAATTCTACGGGCAGAAGACTACACACTTCCACTGCAGGTGAATATTGTAGACCAAATGTGGTGGATTATTTATTTTTTTTATGTTTCTAAAACATACATTAAGCATAAATGCATTTAAAACACTTAAATATAAATATATATATTTTCTTTTCTTTTTTGATAATTTTTTTAATAATTTTTATTATTATTAAAATGTGTAGTGACATATGAACAACTGCTTACCGCAGCCGCAGAGGCCCATAATAGCAGTTTACATAAATATAAAAGCCAACAAATCAACAGTAGAAAATATGGAATATGGGCACGTTCCTTATAGAAAAATAAATAAATAATAGGAAGCACACAAGTGAAATCTAATCTAATCTAATGGCTTCCCTGTTTCTCTGCCTGCACCATTAGTATCTTTAAACCTCACAGAATCCTAGTTAGAAGGAAAAAGAGGGAAGAAAAAGCATCACGCTCTTATTTTGAAGAGCGTGCACCACAGAACTATTGTCAATGGACATAGAGATCACTTGGTTTATTCATCAAACTCCCTCCCTGGAATGTATCCCTCTGGCAAAGGTTGCAGGTGGCAACGTGTCAATGGGCTGCTGCTGTGTTACCAAACCGCCTCAGTTATCATTCCTCCATTGTGAAGTATTTGAATCATGTGGACCCTCTCCATGACTCCTGACTGTACCAAGGTACTGAGGAGGCTTTATAACAGAGCATCATAGTGAATCATGTTTTCTCTTTTGTTTTCCATTCTTTATTTCAGGCGCCCAGGATGCACATTCACCTTCAAGAACAAGTGTGACATTGAGAAGCACAAGAGCTACCACATCAAGGATGATGCCTATGCCAAAGATGGCTTCAAGAAGTTCTATAAGTATGAGGAGTGCAAGTACGAGGGCTGCGTGTACAGTAAAGCCACCAACCACTTCCACTGCATACGCTCAGGCTGCGGCTTCACCTTTACCTCCACTAGCCAGATGACCTCCCACAAGCGCAAACACGAGCGCCGGCACATCCGCTCCTCCGGTGTCATGGGCCTCTCTTCCGCCTACCTGGCGCCAAAGGATGAGCCAGAGGAATCGAGCAACGATGACCTGATGGACTTCTCGAACATAAGCAGCAAGAACTCCAGCCTGAGTGCCTCGCCTACAACCCAGCAGTCCACCACTATATCGCACCTGTTGGCCACACCCACCACTGTTGTCTCCTCCTCCTCCTCTATATCGGGCCACACCCACAAACCCACATCCTCGCTGCCCGGTGCGGGCCAGCGGATGTCCAACCTGCTGTCCCAGGCACTTCCCAGCAACATGCCGGTGGCGCTTGCTCTTTCCAACAGCGGCATGGCTACCTCCAACCCGTTCTTCCCCCTCATACCCAGGATGCCACTCCAACCTCCTCCCCCAGCCGCTAGCCTGATATCAGCTGTAACTTCTGGGGCCCACTCCATGCCCACCGACTCACTGACCCAAGGTTACTCAACAGTGGGTGCAGACGGAGCCATGGCCTCTACCCCAACGTCCTTCGCCACCTCCTCCATCATGGAGAAGATCTCGGCAAGCAAAGGTCTGATATCACCTATGATGGCCAGACTGGCAGCTGCTGCCCTGAAGCCCTCCAACAACCCAGACACAGGTCAGTCACTTCACAAATCGCCATCATTGTACATAATGTATGTGGATACTTGGCCAATTACACAAAGGAAAACAGTCATTTGTACTGTACAACAATTATGCTCATCAAATAATTGTTTTATATTATATATTAAGCAAAACATGTTAGCTGGGTCCAGCTTCTCAAGTATGCAGGTTTCCTACTTTTTTGCCTTATATTATTGTAAATGTAATATCTTTGTGTTTTGCACTTATGGTCAGACAACATAAGCAATCTAAAATCAATTTTCGATAATCGATTATCTAAAAATAACTGACAGATGAATTCAGCCCTCTTAATATTTCCTTCCCTTTTCTTCTCTAACTTAACCAGTTCAACACACAAGCAAATTATAAACCCATGAATAAATTGGTAGTCAATTTTAAAGGTTAGCTTTGCTTGTTACTCTATTTATAGACAAAGGTATTGAAATATATGACAAACAATAACCTTTGGAGCTCTGTCAGTGTCTAAAGAGAATTTACTGTATGTAAACCAAAAGCCAGATCTTTTATTCTGTGTGTGGACTTCACTCCACTGCAGCCAGAGCACAGAGAGTGCACTCAGAGGTCATTTCTGTCACTATCCCACAGCGGAGAGAAAGACAGAAAAACTGCCGCTTTCAGGCTTAAAGGGGCATACCGGAGGCATAGTCCTCTGCTCTGGGCTTGTTATTGTGTTGATCGTTTGTTAGATACCCACAATCCATTTGGAGATAAATGCGCTGACAGGGGAGAGTAGAGCCTGTAAAAGTCTCTTATGATGTTCAGAGTGGGGGCTCCTGGGGCTTGTGTCGAACATGTTTCCTCATCATTGGTCTCTTATCTATGTCTGCGCCTGTTCCAAGCAAATGGAGGTGGAATGAAATTAAGTTCAGAAATTGCAAGAACAAAAAAATGTTGGGTTTTTTCTTTTTTTTTCGTATCCTCTATGCAAACCGATAAAAACAGAAATCGCTCAGGCAGAAATGACTCAATGCACCAGAGCTGAGAAAAAGGGTTTTTTCTTCTCTGACACAAGATCTCAGACACACTTGCATGCACCAGCAAAGACACACTTTTTGAATTTCTAGAAACCTTCTGTTCCCACAAAAACATGTCAATATCTATTTAGCATAACCACAATTCACATAAATTTTGGAGGTAATTGCCTTGTCTATGTTTATCATATTGCTCTAAACAAAGCTTCTGAAAATGAAAATGAAGTTAAAGCATTAAATTGATAATGCACTGCAGAGCACAATCTTGCATTCAGTAGCAGTGGGGCCTCCTGTGCTGAGCCTGAGCAGGTGGGGTGCAGATTGTAAATGGGGCTGCAAGGGGGAGCGTCTCCGGATGTTGGGACTGGGAAGGATTACAATTCCTGGTGGTGTTCCTGGAGCAGGACAGGCCCTGGGAGAGAGATGGGGCAGCTGCTCCGGGGAGCCGAGCTGAGCCCAGGCTGTCAGGCTGAGCTCCACCTCTGGGCTTCCAGCAGGTAGTCTGAACGCTGGGAAGGCCCCCACTGAGGGTGGGGCCTCCACAGATGGTGCCTTCACCACCCCTCTCGTTGTCTCACTGAGAGGTTGTTATCTGCTTGATAACAAAGCTGGTTTGAAATAAGCTCCCCTATATCACATACTTTATGGTAAAAGTTCAGCGCAGATACAAAATGGAGGAGAAGCTTCGGTTTTGTTTCTCGTATTTCATTCTTCATAAAATGTGTGAACAGGACATTTGGGGCTAAAATGAAGAGGAAGTGGTTTATGCTTCTCTGTCAAAAAGGTGTGAGAAAAGTCACTGTGTTTGTGGCTATTTTTCACAGTTGTGAAACTTCAATTCTATTGTGGTTAATTGTGCATTTTTCCTGTTTCTGCTTTCAGTATTTTCTCAGTATTTCTTTTTTTTTTAATTAATGTTCCGCTCTAATTTACCCTTAAGTGTTTTTCCCAGAGATTCAAGCATCTGAAGGGTTTACTAATTAGACACACAGTACAAATGATCTTTCACAAGCTCTGTATCTTATCCGGAGTAATTACATGGTGATACATTATTCCTGGATAATTTCCAAAAAGAAGCTGCTTTGAGTCAAACTCATTTGTTCTCCCTCTTTGGGAAGTGGATAGAAAAAAATTACTTCATGATTTGCAACAGAATAAGAGACTTTTGGAGTGTAATCCACCTTTAAAAGTCAATTTATCCTCTGATATAGTGAAGGAATGCTTTAATCTGCCTGATGATCATGTGTAGATCATATAGTGAGTGGCTGCTCTTGGTATAATGTGCTCTCATTTGGTCTGAGAGTTGATTTAATTGTCAATGACAAGGCAGGATCTGTCTGGCTGGTTAATTTTGGGTGTACTCTTATCAAGTTGGGGGGAGGGAAGGAGCGCTGGACGGAGACTTGGTAGGCATTCACTGACCTCAAACCAGACGCAAAAGTGTTTGACTGCTGTTTTCATTTAGCCCCACCCCGGCCCCACCTCCAGCCCCTCAAACCTCAGCCATTGTCAAACTGAACTGACACTGACATTTCCTCATCTCCGAGCTTTCAGCTGACAAGGCCCAAGACTGGCTTTTCCACTCCTATTCTGCCTGATATGTCTCTGGGTCATCTTGCAGCAGGGGGGAACTCTGGTCGGTTTCCCCCTTACGTAGGCTGGTCTGGTTTCCTCTCCAGCAAGAAAAACGGGAGAGGAGCCTCACCAGGCTGAGGGCCAAGGGCACACACTTGGTTACCCATGACCTTGCCTGTCACAATCCCTCAGCACCAGCCCTGATTCCTAAACAACAGATCCCTCACCAAACCAATCACGGCCGCTGGTGCTCCTCAGTCTTACAGTGTCTGAGAGGCTACAGCAGGGTCACCCCTCCTGCTCACATATATATTTTTAAATAAAACACCACTTATTGTCTACCAAAAAGCCCAGCTTTCTCTGTGTAGCCCCAGGACAAATTAATATTTCAATCCCTTGGGGATCGGGGGTTGGGGCAGAATTCACCTTCCTGTCAGCATTTTTACCCCACGTTGTCCCCAGGTCTTTATTTATTTCTTACAGCATCCACTGAATACCTATTTGGAGGAGAATGTGATCAAGAGGTCATGCTATTTGAACCAATCTGATTGGCTGTCAGCTCCAATCTGACCGACATAGCACCCCTGTTCCTTGTGGGTACGCTCAGTGGCATCGGCTGCCGTCCGTTGTCAGGCCAACGAGCAGCCTGGGAAGGTGGGAAGGGAGGGGGGTGGCCAATCTGAGACTGCCACTTTCCCTCAGCATTAGCATCTCACTTAATGACCAGTTAAGAGGCAGCCTGGCAAATGAGTTGTGACAAGTGCTGCAGAAAAAGGAGTCTTTTTCCCTCATATCTCCCGCCTCTCAATCACCATTTAAAAGGCTTGACGGCCTGACATAATTCCACAATAATTATCACTCAGAGTATTCTTTTCGGGCCAGGACAGAAGTCAGATTGGATCTCGTCATAGGGTAATAATGCTGACCAACAATAACTTTGTTGTCACTTCTCTCATCTGCGTCTCTTGCTCCATCCTCAGGGAATGGGCAGTCGGCTTTAGCAAGCCAGTTCAATCTGGTTCAAGTGAAGCAGGAGCCAATGGACGTCAACTCTGGGGCCTCCCAAGACTCAACGCAGGAGCACAGCCTGGACCTGAGCAAGAAAGACCACAGGTACACAGCTGCACGGCGTGTAGAGGGTTAATGCTATATGGAAAACGTTGATTCTTGTTGTAAATTCACCTAATATATTCACAAAATAAATCAACAAGGAAATACGGTTTCTCTGATTGATAGATGATTTCTACAGTCTTGGCAGCCAGGGTTATGTACGCAATTATTTATCAAAAATAGCTCATTTATATACATGTGCATACAATTATAAAACCCTCAACATATTTCTCAATTTTTGTGCGAGAAGGATGTTTGTATAAACCGTCAACCCCAATCTTCCCTTCAACTAACACTAGATCTTATTTCTTAAGAAGACAGCATTTTTCTTCTTCATTATACAGGCACACCTTGCGTGATAAATAGTAATATTTACTGTTCTCATGCAAATCTTGACTAAACATTGTTCATTTTCCTTGTTCCAGTAATGAATCAAACGGACACCCTGTACCAGGGAATACATCTCTTTTATCCTCGCTTATGAATAAGGTAAGATCCATCCATCAAACGCCTTTCATCCCAAGACAAATTAGCGGGACACGGAGGGGCCTGTTTGTTTTTTAATGTTTCACCGCTAATAAGATGAGTTTGTATCATTTAAATTTTCCAGCCATTTTTCATACAGTGTAATTTTCACTGCACCTCTCACAAATTAATATAATGAAGCAGTAGCTGGGTGCCATGCCAGATATATAGAGATGTTTGTTTTTTGATGAGTTGTTTTGAACTCGCCGTCCATTTTTTCTCCCCCTTTATACTTTTTCTTCCCCCGCCTCGCTCTACATTTATTTATAGAGTTTGTAAATTATTTGATTAAAAAGTCAGAGGAGAAAAAAACAACAGGAAGGCACTGCCCTCATTTGTTAGCAAGTCTAAATGGTAGCGTATGGAAATTTATTATTTTATTTCTTTTGGTGAAGATTAAAATGGCCATCGTCTTAATCATACATCTTATCTGACTGATACAAATGTGCCAGTTGGTTTCCATCACATTGATGATGTAATGACAGATCAGCCTCCTTTTCTTTTTTTTGCCGTGCCCCCCCTCTTCCCTCCACACACAGACACACACGTCGTCTTTTTCCACCTCTCCCCAGGAGAGCTTAACTTCAGAGTTGCTCTCCTCAACGCCGTCATTAAACGCAGACAGTAGAGGAGCTTGAAGACCTGTTGTCCAACAGCTCCGCATGTCATGTCAACTTTTGGGGGTTTGATTCAAGCCACCACATCGCATAAAAGGGTTAACAGTTGCTCCCAGAGGACGCTTGGCAAACACGCTTGGCCTGCACTCAAGCAAAAGCCTGGATGTTTGTAAATCTGGCTGCCCTTTTTTGCTTCGCCAAAAAACATTTGTGTGTGTGTGTGTGTGTAAACTCTCCCACTCTCATTAACATATGCAAGTGCCCAGCTTACGTATGTTCAGCTAACCTAGCAGCTGGTTGTTTATGTGCTATGTGTTTTGTAGATGTCACAAGTGAACCCTGCACTGTTCAACGCCATGAACCTGAAGACAGAGCTGGAGGCAGGCCAGGGCAGCAACACCTCGGAGGCAGCACAGTATCTGAACAGAGTGCTGAAGAGGCCCCTGCCAGAAAAGCACACTGAGATCTGGAGGACATACCTCCGCAGGTAAAAACGCAGAGGAAGAGTCACTGTAGCTTCATTCACAGTTCATTTTGGTAGTGAGAAAAAAGTACTGTACTGTACATAGAAGGCCTTTTTCTGGAAATACAATACTGCATCACTGGAAACCCCCTGAAACATAAAGAATCTGGTCTTGCAGGAATTTGAAATGACTTACAGTACAACAGACCTACAATGTTTACTGTCAGAGTCACAAGTCAAACCAGTTTTCCTCTTCCCATTTGTCGTCTTTTTGAGAAAGCAGTACATTTACAGTCTACATTATCTGTCTATTTTAAGGTTTGATACAGAAGACTTCTGTGAGGCCCAGTGTGACTTCCTTCAGAAAGTGCACTTTCACTGCGTGGTAGAGGACTGTGGTGCACTCTTCAGTACTGTGGATGGGGCCATAAAACATGCTAAGTGAGTGTCCCACTGATTCATAATCAGAAAATATTATCTTTTCCACATTTGAGCTTTTGGCTTTATTGATCAACATAGAAATGAGCTTCCGTCTTGTTTTTTTTTAGCTTCCATCTCCGGGCCACGTTGAAAGTGAAGTCTGAGCCTCATTACAGTGAGGGCAAGGACTCCAGTGAGGGTGCCTCGCTGCAGCCTGCTGCCCCCATCTCTATGGCCAACAATCCCTCCATGGATGTAGCACACCTCACCTCCTCTGGTGGCTACAGCTCTCCTTCTCCCTCCCTGCTGGCCTGGAAGCAGCTAACCGGCAGCATCCCTCAGATGTCGGCCTCGATGCCCAACCTGCCAGCCAACTCTCCTCTGGCCACCACCTCTCTGGAGAATGCTAAACCACAGGTCAAACCTGGTTTCCTGCAGTTCCAGGAAAAGTAGGATAAACATTTGTTTGCCTCTTTTTAAATTACAGTACAGTATGTTCACCACATGTTGATTAAATTGCATTTTCCATTTTTCTTCACTTCCAGTGATCCCTGTTTGGCTACTGACTGTAAGTACGCCAACAAGTTCCACTTCCACTGCTTGTTTGGGAATTGCAAGTATGTGTGCAAGACATCCGGCAAGGCCGAGTCCCACTGTTTGGACCACATCAACCCCAACAACAACCTGATCAACGTCCGTGACCAGTTTTCCTACTACTCTCTCCAGTGTCTCTGCCCCAACCAGGTGAGTGCGGCTTGGTAACTCAGCCAGGAGCTGAATCAGCTTCTGTCATCTCCCAGAGTTTTCTAAGCATGAAGTATGCTATCTATTAGACCAGTATTTGAGGTTATTTGACTCAAGGCTTTCACAACCGCCACTCCCCGTCTTCCATCTCTGCTGAAAAAGACAGTCGACTCACCCCAGTAATGCCTGTTTATATGTCAATGATGTCATTTTGACTGCCGCATTCTCCTCTCAGAAAAGGCCAATTTAGCTGATATTACCCAATAAATCATTGTCACTTGCACAGTAAACAAGGCTGTCTGGAATAGGGCAAAAATCAGGGGAATGCTTCGCAAATGAAACCTAAATGGCAGCCCCTGCCTGCTCTCATGAGCCCGTATTTGGAAAACCATTTAAATGAATTCATTAATGTGTCGAAAATCACCCCTCTCACAAAAAGTCCCTCCCTCCCGCCTCCGCCTCCGCCTCCTCCTCCTCCCCCCCCCCCCCCTCCCCTCCCCTCCCCTCCCCTCCCCTCCTCCCCTTAGTCTCCATCCCCTGAACTGAGCAGATCTTATTTGGCCCGGTCCTCAGGGACCTGGGCCTCACAAACAGATGGTGGTGTACAGACATGTTCGAACGGAGGGGTGTTTGAGGGAAGCCTGGATAAAAAAAATAAAATTAAAAAAAAATCGTGCTTAGAAATGTGGGATGTTCCAAATGACCAGAAAGAAAAAGGCTGTGAGGTGTTGATTATGTTTTTGGAGAAAGTGTGTGAAGTGTGTGACTTCTACTTTGCACACAAAGAAAGATCAAATAATATTAATCAACTCCTTTGGCTTTCAAACGTTCACCACATTTGACTCATGAAATTGGAAATGATGTGTTTCTTCTGCAGCACTGCGAGTTCAGAATGAGGGGCCACTATCACTGTCTGCGGCCTGGCTGCTTCTTTGTCACTAACATTACCACCAAGCTGCCATGGCACGTCAAGAAGCACGAGAAGGCGGAGCGTCGTGCCGCCAATGGCTTCAAATATTTCACCAAGAGGGAGGAGTGTGGGAGGCTGGGTAAGAATAATACCCCCTGATTTAAGTATAGTATAAGTTTAGTCTCTTTTTGTCTTCGCCATGTCAGCCGAAGCACTCCAGCTTTTAATAGAATTCTACCAGGAGGAGGATTAAAGGCGTTAAATTGAGAAAGATGTAGATTGATTTTTTTGTGGCTGTTGCAAGAGGATATTCTCTTGTGTTTACAAAGGGAGAGAGACCAGTGTTGGCAAACAGTGTCCTGCTTTGTGAGTTGTTTAAGAGGCATGAAACAAGTCTGCCTCATAGGTTTTGTTGCTCTGTTTTGCATATTCACAATGGCACTCCAAGTCCCAAAGGTAGTCTTGCCTGTACTATATGAGCAATAACGTCAAAGGGGGCAATCACATCCAGGTTGTTTTCTTCTTCCTTTTGCCCCTGTCAGAAATGAGCAATTAGGTTTGTGTTTGTTAATTATCCGGCTTGTCTGGTTTAGCCTGTTTGTGTTCTGAAGCTGCGCCTCACAGCCACCGCTGCCATCACACCGAAATGAATTAAAAGTGATCTGTTTTTTTCAGGCAGTTACACAAGCTTTTCAGAACGCAGAAACAAAGCAAACAAAAACAGGCCCTAAACAGCTGTTTTTTGTGCCCAGCCTGATCTGCCAACTGTATTGTTTGGGCTGGGTGAAAAAACGGAAAGGATTACCATCGCTAGCACTCCAGTCATAAAGAATTGATGGGTTGCCAGTATCCATGGCAGCAACATTAAACTGAACACAGCTGATGATGTTACCTGGTTTCTGTCTGACAAAAGGCCCTCCATTTCACGGGGGTTACTGTTATTTGCTCAACTTTGCGTGTTTAAAACATTGTGTGTGCAAAAGCTATTTGATGACACAGACGTGTTGTGTTCTTAAACTGGGTGCCATGGTTACTGACATGCTAGCACCTGCCCAGCATGTTACTCTTTCAATTATTTCTGCCTGCTTTTATATAATGGTATTTGATTAACAGGCAGAAAAAACGGAGCATTCATTTAATTTGAAATCATAAAGCAATTAGAGCTAGAGCGGTTAAAACACTAGAAAAGAACAGAAGAATATGAAGCAGAGAGCGGCACAATGGAGAACAAAAGGAAAAATGACAATGGAGATACTTTGACAAATGAATTTAATATGGTAATAATTGTATATTTACTTTGGTTTGCAGGGGTGTGTGCATTATTGGCCCACAGAAAATGAGAATTTATTTATGTAAATTCCTAATTGAATAAAGCATGTCAGTGTAATAAAAGAGCTCCACAGGTTTAGTGCACAGAAGCCTTGACTTGCTCAGTGTGACACCGGAGTGATCTAATATTCCTCCTACATGTACACTCCCAAACACTTTGAAAGCGATCCCTCTTTTGTCGGAGCTATATCATGAAATTAAAAAAAACTAAAAATATTTCACTTTGTGTTTGATCTAATCATAACACCGCCACACTGGTAATATTGCGTTTTAGCGCAGTAGCTGTTCTCAGACGTCTCACAATGAGCCGAAGATAAATTAATCTGCAAATGGAGAGTTTAAAAACTGTTACTGTTTTCTCTTCGCAGGTTGTAAGTATAACCAAGTCAACAGCCACTTCCACTGCATCCGCGATGGTTGCCAGTTCTCCTTCCTGCTCAAACACCAGATGACCTCACACGCACGCAAACACATGAGGCGGATGCTGGGGAAAAACTTCGACAGAGTCCCGTCCCAGGTAAAAACGCACAAACTGTGACATATGACACATGCCAAACAGTAAAGGGTAATTATCTGAAAACGCCTCAGTTCACTAAAAGAGGTGTTGAGCAGTTTATTGTAACATATGCTAACAAAGCCAAGTACCTCACACGCCTTTATACTGAGAGATAAAATGCCCAATGTATTGTGCGCATGTTTAGCTCTAGTTCCCTATTTTTTAAGGCTTGTGGATTTCAAACTTTTACCAAAAAAGACCCAGATGTTTTTAAAGTTACATTTAAAGTGTATGTTCCCACAAACGCATACAGTTGATGAAAAAGTATTCGCTTCTCTGTAAATCTGGTTATAGAAAGGGAAAAGAAAAATACAAATGAGCTGCTAGTGTTTCACTGTAAAAGGTAGAACTGATTTTCTCTCCGATTTTTACATTATTGATTTTTTTAATTTTATTTTGGATTGTCACCCCTGTTTTTAAATTTTTTTTTTTTATTTTTGGCTCTTGAAAATCTACTTATTTTTTGTTGGTATCAAAAGTTTACATGACTTGTGTACCTAGTTCGGTTGGTTTCGTCGTGTTTGTCTTTATTGTGCTACCTGCTCTATGAGTCAGATTCTAGGAAAAGAGTAACGAGTTCATTTGGTGCAAAAAAGAGAGCACCGCTCACATCCTGTCATACCAGTCAGTGACAAATCACTCATGACATTCTTTTGATTAAATTTTTCTCTGTGGAGTGTACTCTATTTCCTAACTTAACCTCCGCGGTACTTGATGTACCGTAAGTGGATTCAAACATGTGGATTTTCTAGTTCTGTTTGTTCTTTTTTTCATTTTGAAGCCCTTATATAATGACAGAAACATGTGATGTTCATTCTTTCAGAAGACTTTTGACATTTTCAGAAATGCTTGGTTGTATGCCAAGAGCCAACACCTGCATTAATGATAAATTATATCCGGAAACGTTGGTCCCTTTACAATGAAGGTTATTTGTTTTCTAGGTGATGCCACTCAGTCAGAGGGCAGATGCATCCGGCATGATAGGGACCCATCCTGGCATCAACTCCAGCTTCTCCTCCGGCATCATGGATGAGACTGATGATTACATGGACTACATGGGAGGGGGGGGGCAGCCCCTTGGGCCTCTCCTCCGAGTCCTCTAACCAGGACCGGAGCTGCAGCAGCACACCTGTAGGCAACGATGGCTCTCCAGCAGGTGAGAATATGTGAAAGCAAAATACCAGCAGCATGTAGAGCTTTAATATAGTTTAGTCTAAAAGGTGAATACAAGTTTTCCATTCTCACATTCATCATGCTTCACTCAGTCCACATTCATCTGCCTCACCCAGAAAGCCGGCAACTTTATCATTTCATTCTTCAATCGTGTATTCTGTGATTTAGTAGTTTGACTTCAATCAATAACATAATGACACATCAGTCATAATATACGAGCTTGATGACAATGCTGTATTCTTATGTTCTGAGTCGTGGACAAGGTCTTTTGCAGTTTGCCTGGTCATCCTCATAAAACATCCATTTTGTACATCAGTGGTTTGAGTTATTGCACTGTATGTAGCTTATTACATTTTCCTTTGGCCAGAGATCATCCCTGTGGCTTTATGTCTACTTTAGCACTTTTAGTAGTTTGAATTGTGGGAGAAAGGGAAGGAAAGAAGAAACAGCCTCCTTTCCCCTTAAAACTTACTGAATAAACAGATTCTCCCTCTGCTTTTTTCTAAGTCTAAGCCTGCCTGTGATTTTCACATTTCTCAATGTGTTGCCAGTATTATCCACGACTCTCATCATTGTTGTTTTGGCTGGTGTTTGGGTTTACATGTCTTGAATGGGCCTCATTTTGTATCATTCTCTTATCTTTTATCTTTCCCTTTTTACCTCCCATCCCTCTGTGTGTGTGTGTGTGTGTGTGTGTGTGTGTGATTTGGCCCTTGTTCTTGTGTGTGTACCCGTCTGTGTGTTTCTTCCCCTCTTGTTTGTCCTTCACCCTCTCTGGTCGACCTGTCTCTCCAGGACAAGGCTGGCCCGCCACCACTTCTGCTCCTACCACCCCTGCTGACACTTGCGCTACCCACAATGCACCTCCTTCTTCCCCTCCTCCTCCTCCTCCACCACCTCTTCTCTGCTCCACTCCTCAGTCTGGCCTCCAGTCCCAGGCCCCATCCCTCTCTCCTGCTCTCCTCCGACCTCCTCTCTCCTCACTCCCATACCTCCTCTCTCCATCCTGTCTGTCATACTCTCTGCTCAGCGCCTCTCTGGGAGCCACTCGGAGTGTTGTCATGCCAACCAACACACCAGCTTTCAGCCCCATCATTGCCACTCCGTCTCCGGTTAAAAATGACGTCCCTATAGTACAGGATGCTGCAGGTACTTATCCCCGGCGCAAACCAACACTGCAGCTGTCACTCTCAATTGAGTCCTGTGCCGTATTTAACTGTGATTCTCTGCAGTATTGTTGTGGAAAGGCGGGAAAATAAAAGGGGCTGTCCAGCATGCAGAAAAAAGAAAACATGCATGTCAAAATGTGCATGCTTACTGAGTGGGGTACAGCAACAGAACAAATGTGTATAATTACCTCACCTACACCTTTGCGTGTATTTTCACTTTTTACTATTACTAGGATTTAGGGATAGAGCAGTACATTTGGCACCTGTACTTTGGAGCCTGGGCCTTGTTTAGCTTCCATTAACAAGGCTGCATCAGCAGTCTCTTATTTTAATCACGCCTCAAGTTTTATCGAGGCCCACTGCTTCCTGTCTTGCAGAACAGGGATCACATCATTAGCAGTGACCCCAGGGTGTAGCAAAAGGTGGGTGCCCCTCGTAAAACAACATGGAGATAAGAGGGTTGGTTAAGACCCACAGCTCCGCCTCTGTTTGGAGGCTAGAGACACCCTGTAAAAGTGTCATGTTCCAAAGTCAATCTATCATTCCCCCCCTCCTTTAATCATTCTGGGAATTAGGAATAAAAAATGCTGTGGCTCTCTGTGCTTACTCAGCTGCGAACCACTTTTGACTGAGTAACGTTGCACGTTTCAAACAGGACGGTCTCGCAATGTAATTTGCTTGCAGTTTTACTTCGTGAACCGAGTGATTGTTGTGTAATCTGCTTCCTTGCTTCTTTCAGGCAACACCATCTCCATTCCCACGGCCACCGGTGCAAAGAAGCGCTTCTGGATCATCGAGGACATGTCACCATTCGGCAAGCGGCGCAAGACTGCATCGTCACGTAAGATGCTGGATGAGGGGATGATGCTGGAGGGCTTCCGGCGCTATGACCTCTACGAGAACTGCAAGGACCCGGGATGCCAGTTTTCTCTGAAGGTGACCCACTACCACTGCACGCGTGAGAACTGTGGCTACAAGTTCTGCGGCCGCACCCACATGTACAAGCACGCGCAGCACCACGACCGCGTGGACAACCTGGTCCTGGACGACTTCAAGCGCTTCAAATCTTCACTCAGCTGCAACTTCCCCGACTGCCAGTTTTCAGGCAACAGCACCCACTTCCACTGTCTGCGCTGCGGCTTCCGCTGCACTGACAGCACCAAGGTGACGGCCCACCGCAAGCACCACGGCAAGCAAGATGTGATCATGGCCGCCGGCTTCTGCCAGTTCAGCTCCAGCGTCGACTGCGAGGTTCCCGACTGCAAATATAAGCTCAAGTGCTCGCACTTCCACTGCACGTTCCCTGAGTGTAAGCACACGGTGGTGGGAATGTCCCAGATGGACTCCCACAAGAGAAAGCACGAGAAGCAGGAGCGGGGCGAGCTGCCGTCTGTGTCGCCCAAACAGGAAGCGGTGCACCACCTAGGAGGAAGTGTGTCTGCGGTCCCTCCAGCCTCCATGGGTCTTTCCACTTCCTCACCGAGTGACTTCCACGGGCTGTCCCGCAGCATTAACTGCAGCGCTCCCTCCATGCTCTACCCAACAGGCGGCATCGGGTCCGACTACAGCCACCTGTACCCGCCGTCCTCCATCAGCCTGGACGGCTCCCTCAACCTGGGCACCGACACCAGCAGCTGCCTGTTCTTCCTGAAGAATGCGGCCGGTCTGGGTCTCAGCGACTCACTGGACCTCAGCACCAAAATGCACCACGATGCAGCGCGATCTAGCCACAACCAGGCCCCCCCGCTCGGTCTGCCGGCAGCTCAGGACGACACCACAGGAACATCCGGAGAGGCTGAAGATGACCTGTCGCCAGAGGAGGAGGCGCACGCAGAGGAGGAGGAAGACGAGGAGGACGAAGAGGAGGAGGCAGGGCTCAACACTGACTCGAATGACGATTCGATGGCGGAGCCCGACGGTGAAAAGGACAATGGCGAGAGTTTTGATGCTTCCGTTAACCACACTGATACTTCCCGACTGGAAAAGCAAGACGTTGATCCATGAAAAAAAAAAAAAAAAAACTACTAGTGACTGTAGGAACTGAAGAAATACTCTGTGTACTATGAACAAACAAAATGAAAGTGGCCTCATTTATCATGTTTAGAGACTTCAGATGACAACAAAAAACAACCACAGCGTGGAGAAAAATGACGGCCCAAAATGATTTATTATGATGTTTACAAGATGACCAACATTATTAATTCAATTATGCATTAAAAAATATGAACGGAGACACACAGAATTAGGCCCTGGTTTACACACGGGGCAGCAATGTAAAGCATTTTACTACACATCAGTCTTTTTGTGTGCGTGCATGTTTGACTTTAATTTATTTGAATTTTTTTCACTTTTTTGTGTGTGGTTAAAAAAAAAAATGTTCGAAAAACAAAACAAATCTCTCTATATAACTATATATGTAAGTGTGTGTGTGTGTGAACGATGATATACAAAAGGAAATTGCTGGCACAGGCGACAAGAATTGCAGGGCCGTGGAGACAGACAAAGGGACGCGAATCACTAAGGGGAAGCAGGATGCGTTCAAACATTTGATCTTTTTTTCCTGTATTAATATTATTATTAATTATTATTATAATGAGACACTGAGAGAACAGGGAGTTACATTTTGCTTGTTCCCATCTCTCTCAGATGTTATTCTTTGTTCTCAATGAGGAATTGACCAGTAAATATTTGGTCAGTGTCGGCAGTCGGGCGTCCAGCAAGCCGCCAGTCTCAACAGTTCTCTGACATTCTGCTAGAAATGTTCGACTAGCATCAAAACCAAGCTCAGCCCTTGTAATTTTACCCCCCCCCCCCCTGCGGAGGAATCAAGTTTGTGTGTGGATAGTGCACTTTTATATTGGCTGACCACGATGATTTACGATGATGATAGATAACTCATAAGCATATTTAAAAAATATTTTTGTTACCATTTGCATCTTTGCATTATGATGTCGTTTCGTTGTGTTGTTAGTCAGAAGCATATCGATCTGTAAGCAGGCGAGGTTGTGATTAACGGCCGGGGAGTCGGGATGTGGGGGGGGGGGGGGTCAGACTGACCACAGGAAATGATGAGTCACTCAGATGCAGAGCGAGGGGGCAGCGTCAGGGAGTGTGTTTTATGTTGAAAATTTACAGACCGAAAATGTCTCACCGGCATTTTGTTTCCATTCACTATGGCTGTGGTTGAGCTCCTGTTGTAACGGTTTTTATTTAATATTTATGTGACCTTCCAATGAGAAATTTTAGGGTGTTATTGCACTTTTTAGGTTCATTTTTACCGTCTGAAAAAAAAATATGATATATATCTTTTAATAGGGAATTTTGCTTTAAAGATGTTGTTTTAGTTCACTTTTGCTTTGATGCACAAATAGATGTTAGTGTGACAAAGAACTGTTGTTCTGTGATTTATTTAAAGACTGGTTGTTTTTTTTTTTTTTTGCTTCTGTGATTCGACAGGTTGAAAAAAAAAAAAAAGGAATTGGGTACGCCAGAGAGACGGTGCCCTGATGAGAAACACTAATACGGACTGTGATTTTAAATGAATTCTTAAAAAGTTCATGGCAATGCTCACTTACTGTAGTACTAAATTATAAATCTGTCAAAGCCACCCTCTGGTTTATATTGAACGAATATGTTCGACAGAGACGTGGACACACTGATCATGAATTATCTCCTGAGCTTGGCATTTGAAATAAATGATCATAATATAGGGAATAAATGTGTGTGTAGATGATATTCCTCCAGATATTGGTTTGAGAAGAAAAAAAAAAAGGTTGTACAGTATTTTCCTCTGTAAAAAATAACTATATATGAACAAAATGCTCTTTGATGAACAGCTTCCTTTAAAAAGAAAACCGTTAAGAGGAGAAATGAATAATAAAAAGTTAAAAATTCAAATAGCCTCAACATAGTTTGCTTGTGTGCGTGACCTTTTTTAATTACCCCAGATTTTTTGGGGGAAAAGTTGTTCCTACTGTAGCATTGGCAGATTCCGTTTTGTTTGCAGTATTTTCTTATTTTTTTTTCTTTTTCCAAACTATGTCAGCTGAAGCTCAAACTAAAATACACTGATTTGAATTAATTCATCGATGTTTCTGTTTTATTTAATAACGTTTTATTCTTTGTCATTTTTCTATGTGTGCGCTTTCGTTTTTCCTCATTAATTGAAATTCTTGGTTTATATTTACTTTGCTGTGGGCATGCCTCGTTCACAGACTCAGCTGTCTCCCGGGACTCTGCTGCAGAGCAGAGGCGTCACCACGTTTGTGTTCTCATCAGATAGGCTCTGGGAGACATTGTGCACTTGAAATCAGTGTGTGTGTGTGTGTGTCTGTGTGTCTGTGTGTGAGGGTGTAAAATAGCAGGGTTTGTAAAAAGTTGAAAATAAAGAAACTATAATTGTTATAACAATACACATGTAGTGATTGATAGTGCTTCAGCCTGAGGACATTTTGGGTCACGTGGGGAGGGGGAAAGGTGCTGCTGGACGACAGCAGGGCAAAAGGTCACAGCAGCGATCTCTCTGACTCTTTTTCTGTCTGTCAGTGACACTACTGAAGTGTGTGTGTGTGTGTGTGTGAGTGAGTGTGTGAGAGTGTGTCTCCCCCTGAGAAAGACAGATAGGCCACGGCTGTAAGAACACAGACCTGTGGCTCTGTCCCAGCTGCTCAGAGCTTCGATTCATATTTCATGACCTTGTGCGCCTTTTCCCTGCTTTGTTCCGCTTTAAACCCAACTGGGGCACTTTTCTGTCACAGAATTTGAAGAAAACAAACAAAAAAAACAAACATCTGCTTTCATGCAGGTAGAGGAATCAACAATATTTGTTGTTGGGGTCGCCCGTTGTTCATGCTTGACATTCTGGTGCGAGAACAAGATCAGAGCCGAGGACCATTAGGGAGATTTAGAGGCCTGCTACTGCTAACAAGATGGCTCTCTGTGTCTTGTTCAGTGTTAACAGGGCACATTTGTTTTGTTTTTTTTGTTCTTTTTTTTTTTTTTTTTTGCCTTGAGCCATGTGCTGGGTTCTCCTCCCACTCCCTCATGTCACCCAGTGGCCAGTGTGCTGGTTCTCTCTGTCCCTTCGTCTACAGCTGTTCCTGTCCTTCCTCCTTCTCTTCCTTGTGATGTTTTTTTTTAATAAAAAAAAAAAAAGAGAAAAATTTTTCGAGTAAAGGCATCACCATCTGTCAGCCAGCTGGCATCCTGTATATAATCTACCAGAAAAAAAAAAAGAATAAACATGAAAATTATATTACACAAAAACCAGACGGAAACGACCTCCAAATCCTGCATAGGCTGCTGCCGAAACGACAGATCATTTTACTGTTTTAATTAACGGAGTAAAAAGGATGGTATAAAAAAGTGGTGGGGAAATAAACTGAGATGTATTTCCACTGCTGGGAAAAAAATGTAATATGAAAGCCTCCTGCTTACTGCAGCGACCTGGATAAACAGAGCAACATTTTAGACTTTGTAAAATATATTGCACTTTTGGACTAAAAGCCATCTCCCGTTTGCGTTCAATTTGGCTAGACTCACGAGACGTTTTATATGAAAAGCAGACAATGAAGCAATTTTTTAAAAGTCTACTTGAATTTGTTGCCCTCAGCACTACCATTCATTCTTGTCGTATTGCTTATTTCCACTTGGATAACAGTGCTGTTCATCTTCATTGTGCTATATTTATGTTTTTCTTCTGTTTCTGCATGTCTTATGCAAAGATTGAGCTTTTCACTCAGTGAAATAAAAAACATACTGAACGACTTTAGGCCTGTTTTCAGTGTTCATGTCTTTTTGAATGCCATAGAAGAGTACGACACGTCTTTCAGCAGACGCATACTTTCTACCTTTTCACAAAACACACCACCAGGTCGTTTATATAACAAGTGCCAACAATTTGTGCCTGTGTGCCGGCCATCGCTGACACGCAGTGGGTTGATGTGCCAGGAACAGGTTGAGTGAGCAGTGTGGAGCGGCGACAGTCGGGGCTGGGAAAACACACGACAGGTGTGCACTGCATATGTGGTCACATGACGCCTATAAGGCAGATTAGGGCCCAAACAGATGAAGCGCTGCTTAATGGCAGCTTTTATTAAGTTCACAAAGCGTGGAGGGAGTGAGGGGGGAGGGGGGTGGGGGGACAGAGGAAAAGCAGGTGGCTGGGTCTGTGCACTCTTAGATGAAGACAGATATTGTACAGTGGAGTCTGAAGAGGGTAGCCACTGTGGAAGGATTTATGAAGATTTGCCCGCCCTGGACTCGCCGCCTGCCTGTTCCCCAAGTCCTGCAGTAATATAGCCAGAGAGGGAGAGCTGGAAAAGCTCAGAGAGAAGAATGTGCCAGCAAAGAAGACAGAGTGTGAGCATCTAAGATGAAACTATAATAATAATAAATGTAAGGGATGGTCCGTTACTGCTGCAGCAAAAAGTGAAAGGATGCAAAAATGCAGACAAATTAAATATCATTCATACACAACCAATAATGACATGTTGGAACATTTTTTATTTAGGTGAAAGTATAAAAGAGCAGATTACATTTAAGAGAATGAGGAAAACATCAGCTGATTGTAAGACAAATTTGATATGCCTTATAAAATAAGTGCACATTTTAAAATACCAGTATACTTGTCATAATGATAAATTAGAGAAGTATCAGATGTATGACTATCATATAACAATATCAAAAACACAAATATATAAACAATACTGGGTTTAAAGACATGAGTAAATGTATTGTAACAATAAAATATATACCCGAATAGTGTATATTTAACGACATACGTGACATATCCATTATTCTAGCGCTGTAGGCGTTACATGAAGCCAACAGAAAAAGGTGATGTGTATCATCAATATAATGTAAACATATTTGAGCGTACAGGTGTCATATCTGCAGAAAAATGAACACAAGGCTCCAGATGATGAAAGGCACACAGGCTCTGATTAGCCGAGTGTGTTTAGACTGAATGTACTTTACAGTGTGAAGGTTACCAGAGAACCTGCAGCGCTCTGTGTCGGGGCCTGAGACAGAGATACTTGAGTGAGATGTGATGTCAGTTTAGTCCACATCCCTCTGCCTCCAGGCACACACCATTCAAACAGACAGACTGTTCACTAGGTTGTTAATCTGCCATCTCCCCCTCAGTCTGGCAATGGTTCCGGACTCCCATGATTTTAGCTTCTTTTTTTTTTTTTTTTTTGGAAGATATGCAGTTTCTGAAGCAGACAATATTTCACAGTAATTGCCTGAAGTCCAACCAGACGAGCAAATACGAATTTAACAAAAAACTACAGACCATCTTGCAATGAGATCACAGCACAGGCAATGCCAAATAGGGCCAGGGGCATGAAGTAAGTGTGTGTGTGTGTGTGTGTGTGTGTGTGTGTGTGTGTGTGTGTGTG
>CALSCE010009645.1:8895378-8930435 GCA_943593645.1 Bovichtus variegatus
GTGTGTGTGTGTGTGTGTGTGTGTGTGTGTGTGTGTGTGTGTGTGTGTGTGTGTGTGTGTGTGTGTGATCAATGGCCCCTTTCCCATTTCCTATTCCCATACTTCTGGCGCCCTTACTTGTGTATCACACCCATCTTCTAAATCTGCCTTCATTTTGATCTCAGCTACACACCTGTAAAAATGTGTAAATCCAAATCAGGACAGCGCGGTGAAGTTGGGAGGGGCGGGGGGGGCAATGACCCCTTCCAAGCACTTGCTTCGACCACGCCCGTCTCCAAACTCCACCTTCATTTTTGATCTTAACTACACACCAGTAATGTTCATGACTGCATCTCGCACAGTTGCGATGCTATCACGGTCACATAAATCTGACCACAGACACACAGACACACACAGAGAGACTCACACAGACACTCACACACTCACACACTCACACTCACACTCACACTCACACTCACACACACACTCTCACACAGACACACACAGACACACACACGGTGGTTACTTTGAACCTCCTTGCTCATGTTTGTAACACTTTCAACGGTCTTTTTGAGAAACTGTGTTTCTGGGGCTTTCTGTAAATATGCTAAGCTCAATTCATATCTTCAACAGTTAGTCTGTAGAAAGAATTGGAGTCCGTCTCATTTGAACCAAGTTAACACTAAATGCTTTTGTTGGCGTTCTACAACTGCAGCTCCAATGAGGACTCAACAGGAGACCAGCGGCTGAGACTCAAGGCACATGTTGTTGTGGAATGCTAAATAACTTTGTCTACTAATGATACTGTGACATTTTTTTGGACAGTTTGCTATGGCATACTATCTTATGACTTTCTGTGGCATTTTATGGCATACTATGCTGTGACCCGGAGCCAACATTTACAGAGCAATCGGAGCCAATGTCAAATAAGAGTTACCTTAAACACCACTTTCTTACTTTTAAAGAGCGTAAGTAGGGAAGTCCTTTGCATAAAATGAATGACCTGTTGTCTCGTATCTTTGTCATCAGACACAGTCCGGTTTGTAGTTGATAGGCCCCTCAGGTACACACTATATATCACGTATCATGTGTATATGACTGCACCGCTCATTTTACTGCTTCATTGGCCCGTTTATAGTTCACGTTTTTGGATGAGATGTTTCCCCGCGTCTCTTTCAGCGCTCTGCCCGAGTTAGACCTCTCTTTAAATCCGCTGCCCTTTGCAATAGATTTCCATTTATCTATTTTTGCATGTGTATGGGCTTATTTTGGAAAGACCTCAGTCACACGGCGGAAAAGGGGGCTGTGTGAAAAAAGCTGCTTTGCCATTGGTAGCAGCTGTTGCTGCTGAGACACCTCTGAGGAAATGGAGAATTGGACACACATTCATCCAATTTACCATTAACAAGACCTTATTGGATGCAGGGCCATAGGAACATGCGGCTTTGCCTTATGTGGCTCTGTTTAGATATGCTGCTGTTCCACGTGCGTGACTGCGGTCTGAGATAGTCTTGGCATCTTTGTTTGGGATCTAAGTGTGGTGTACGTAGCAATCTCAAGGCGGCTTCAGGCGAGGCGCCCTGTTTTGTTACATAGTTACTATACAAATAAGCAATTCCTACAATTTGTATTCAACAACAACAGCGAAAAATGACGCGGTTTAAGAATAAAACTTAGCGGAAAAAAAGATACAATAACTAAATATCAGGGACCAAAATAACAAGAATTTCCATTTGTCTGACAGAAGCACTGTTACCATCTGTAGGAAAGTCTGAGCTGTAAGATGAGATAGTTTCACACATCAAACGACGACGCTGGTCTACGAAGATCTGCAAAAACGAGAGATTTCCATCCGTTTGAGATTTTCCACATTTAAAATCCAACCACACTAAGAGAACTAGGTTGTTGTTAAGCTTTTTAACATAGCAACCACTGGTCAGTGTCGACTTCATCCTCCTTTAAATATACAAATATATAATTATCCTGTAAAGATCCCATGAAGCACAGATCTGCTTCTGTATGTGCTCAGCAGGTTTTAAATCAGATAGATTTTTCTCTTGTGCATCACCTGTGTGCTTTGTTTCTGGCCAGGTAACTTTTTTTTTCCCATAAACACGCGTCACATTCTTTAGAGGCTGGTGTATCTCGAAATCTTTGTCTTTCAACACATTTTTCTTCTATTGGGACATAAAGATAACAAACACATTCTTCTCAGTTTTGCTGAAACGTTCAGTTGGTGAAAACAAACACCGGTGGTGTGGTTATTAACTTTAAAAACCAGAAAAACTGGATTGAACTCTCTGTTCAAACGACTGATTAGATCGTCATGGTAACGGCCCACATTATCTTTTTATAAAAAAAATAAAAAAAAATCTTTATTTTTGTGCTGATCTCTGCAGATGTCAGGTTTTGATAGAAAGCAAAGATTCTTGCTCAAGAGAAGAAATGCTTAGTGAGAAAAACACGAATCCATACGACTTTATCATAGATGTGAAGCTTTTCGTTTCAGCACTTTAGATTGTAAGTTTGATCTTTAGAGGAAGTTCCCTGAAAATGAAAACACATTATTCCCCCACGTTTGACTACAAAGTCCTCTACATGAGACAATGAGGTTCTTCACACCTGGTGCTTTTTAAATGCTGATGGATGTTCGATTGTAAATTACGAGTTACCGTGCCACAAATTCAAATGTGGCCATCCTGCTGAAAATGAAACATGTGCCGAGTTGGGAACAAACACAAGTAAAGTTGAAGTGAACACATTTTCAAAACGGGGGTGGGTGGGTGGGGGTGGGGGTGTAATGTTACACGGGAGATGTTATTTGGTAAACACGCAGTTGTCATCTTACAAACAAACAGAATCCAGTGGAAAGATTAGCGTTGAGGGCCTTTAAACAGCTTGTGAAAAATGAGCCTTCTGTCAACCCCGTTACATAAATGTTTACTAAGAAATACCAAACATTGTGTTCTATTTGTTTTACTTTGCCTCTAGTTTGCCCATTGCCACAGATTAGTCATCCCCAGAGTTAAACACGACTTTGCCAGCAGAACAAACAACTAGTAGCAGACAGCAACCAGAAACAAGTGCAGAAAAGGGTTGATCCGGGCTGGCTCGGAGCCACGCAGCCATTACCCTTCAAGTAGTTTGCTTCACAATTGGACCAGAGGTCTTCAGAGTTGAGTGGAACTGTTTCATCACTTTATAAGTCTTATCCAAAAGGGGAGAGCTTGGAGCAAAAAAAAAAAAAAAAGAAAAAAATCTTAATGGCCCGGCGCTCTCTCAGAGGCCAGAGTAATTCTCATTTCACTTCAATTGCCACAGTGCAGCACAGCTAGCTGGCAAGTGAGGCCCGCCGCTGCTGCTGCCGCCGCCGCCGCTGCTGCTGCTGCTTTCTTGGCAAACGGAGAATTCTTAAGTGCTAAGCTGTAAATTTGCTTAATTTGACGTGAGTCCGAGGGGAATGGTATCATTTTCTTTCAGGGAAAAAGCCTGGCATATTGGCTGACAATAAGCTGCAACGGTCCAACATGGTGTTTCTGCTCTGCGATGACGGCTGGAACACACAACGAGCAGCATTTGACAGAGCTGTAAAACCGTTTGACTCTGGCACCGGCGCTGCGTGACTCATTCTTATGTTAATGCTGTGAATGCCTTGAAACAGTCGTTTATGTGGAAGAAAATGATGATTTTCTCCTGAAGCGGCTTAAAGTGTTTGTCTGTTTGTACAAGGGTAATTACTGAACGTGAGGATGCTTAACGCACACACACCTGTCATTAATCTGCCTTCATACATTCCTCTTATTGTAAACCACCACGCATGTGGAGTCTCATTTACATAAAGAAACAACCAGAGTTTTGGTCACAAAATTGAGGAAGTATCACTCGTTTCGTTTCTGGCTTTCAACTGGGAGCAGTCACAGGTCAAATAATAAAAAAAAAAAAACGGAGAGGAACAGACATGGAAGCGTAACTGTAGAAAATAGTTTTTTATACATAGGAACAGGTCAATGCTGCGTCATTAGAGAGCAGAAATAAACATTTATTATTTGAAAAGAAAATGCAAAGTAAGTTTGCTATGCTGTACAAATTACAATGTCTCATTGTTAAATAATATACTATTATTTAAATCTTCTCCAACATTAATTTACACTCAATTCCTTGCCGATATCCTCCATCTATACAATAAATAAATGGACACACTATTGATGTAACATAATCCCTTGTTTTTGTACATACTTTGGTCCATTATATCGATGCACTGGCCTTTCTCAAGCTTTAGAAAAGTATTTGATGAATCTCAGACTTTGCTTAAAGTGACGACTAGCAAAGCCACGCAGACGATTTAGCTTTAGCAACTAAGTAACAACATAACTGTGCAGATGTGAATGAATAGCTAGCCGTGGTTAATTAATAATAAGAAAATACTTAACCGGTCGCAGCAGGTTAAAGTTTGGGAGTTTTGTATTGTGTCCGGTTGGTTACTACGGTTGCAATACATTTAAAATTAAAGCATTACAATCAGCTTTATTTCTGTTGAATGACTCTTGAATATCACCACCAATACCCCCCTCCCCCCCCCCGACATGAACATAAAAAGACTGGTTTCAGTATCACAGCTGTGACCTTCATAAAACAGAGCTGGGCAACAGGTGGGCATCATGTGTGTGCTAATCTTCCATATTATGGTTCTTGATAACAGACACTGCACAGCTCCGCTCAGTTAAAACTCAGTAATTTAATATGGAATACATCAGCAATGTGATATTTGTAGCATGGAAGAAGCAAAGGTTGGGAAGATTCTGCTGATACTAATAATAGAAAATGTCCATCATTCACTGAGGGTTTCTGTTACCAGAAGAATCTGCGAGTACCGCAGACCCTCCAAAACAAGACATTGGGTGTCCACTAAGGGATTTTGGGATTATTTTTTTTCACTCGCTCTCCTCCTCACCGAGGGCACGAAAATGTGGATTGTATTTCGCTGTGACAACCCATGCCAATTTAGGAGGACAAGGTCGCTGAATGTGCAGCCTTCCCCTTTTTCCCACAGACCACCCTACTTTAACCATCAATTCTAACATGAGGCTTATGGTGGATAAAAGTTTGGGCCCCTATGTATCTACTACATTTACAAAGCTATAACCTATAAGATCATTTATTATATAAAAGGTTCAGGGTTTAGAATACTAAAAAATGGCCACCATAGTCCTATAAAATACACCCATTTGTTTTTTTAAGGCATGAAATTTGGTATTGTCTCAGTATGGATTATAATAACTTCGGCGATCCTCTGACTTTTCATGTAGCGCCATCATCAGGTCAAGTTTTTTTATTTCTAATTACGACGGAATCCCTGAAGAACTAATGGCAGACATTATACCTGCTAAACATGTTAGCATTGTTATTACGAGAGGTTAGCGTGCCGCTGTGTCTCGGTGTAGCATCGCTAGCACAGCCGTAGACTCCTGGTCTTGTTTATTTACAAGTTCTAAAAGTGTAATCGCCCCATTGTGAATGCAAAGAGATATGAAGAAGTGCTCGAACTCTTTATCCCCCTTTATTTCATTCTCCGGTACCAAACCCCCCCGCCCCCCTCTCCTGCCCGCCTTGCCGCTAGCATGCTTCAGGTGTTCCACAGTCAGGCCGTGTGATTAGTCTAATTTGCACAAGCGCTGGCGAGCGCCGCACCTGTTGCCCCTGTGCCGCCTGCAGCCGCGGTCCCTCAGCAGGCTGACAGGCCTTCCCTTGGATAATCCAATCTCCTCACATCGGCATCACTGCTCTCAACCAGCGCGGGACAAGGGCATTCATTTTCTCTACCTCTTGTCTCCCTTCGTGTTCTCATGGCCACCATGCTCCTGATGGCTCATTATTGCACCATTCATAAATACTGCCAGTTCCCACCTCCCTGTTTTCTTTTTTTTTTTTTTTTTACAGCCTGCTGCCGTGTCCCCTCACCATCGCCTTCCTCTACCTGCCAATAAGGTGAGCAAAGCTTTCCTTCAGGTTCAAAAGAGGCCCAACAGCCTTCCACATGACAGCCTTCCAGTATCCACACACTCCCATTTGGATTTGAAACAGCGCCAGGAGAAAATGAAGTGACACAGGCCACACAGAGTGGGAGGGTAGGAGGGAGGGAATGTGATCCCACTTGATTGTTGAGAGTTTATATAGCGAGTGATGACAAAGTGCTTTATGACTTTGCAGTGTTCGCTGGGCTCTGCGATTGAAGCCTTATACAGTCAAAGCCCCCTGGTGACCTTGGCTTGTCAAATGTTCTCATTTTCACCAGGAAGGAGCCGGCGTTCAGCGGCTGCTCAGAGCTGGTGAGCTGCTTTTAGAGAGACAGCCGCGGAGAGCTTTTGGAGGTGACCCATGCTTCCTTACTTTCACTGCTGAAAACACTATTGAGGAAAAGCATCAGTCACAGTTGAATTATGCCGTGAGCCTATAATATAGAGCCCTGAATATTTTCAACAAGGCTAAGAGTCTGCAGCCATGCCAGCGGCTCTTTGAGGCTGTACTTGAGCTAAATGCTAATGGTAGCATCCTAACAAGATCACAATAATATTACCATAATAATAAGCTTTTGATAGCACCTTTCATAGAAAACATGCAGCTTAAAGACAAGAAACACATTGAGTTAAAACCAACACAGGTAAGGATAAAGTGCTCAGCTGCAGACAAAGCAAGCCATTTAAACCATCCACTAATAGAAATACATGTCTTTAAATCAGCTTATAAAAAGACATCAATGAAAATGTAACATCCAGATGTTACAGGTATAATGTCACCCTTCCAATTTTTGCATATTTACGTGCTAACTTTAGCTAATTAGCGCAAACCACAAAGTACAGCTGAAGCTGTCATAACTTGAACAAATTAAAACTTTGACCTGAAGATGGCACTGACTAGATAAAAGTTACGCCATTACCAAAGATTATCTAATAGATGTCAAGATGTTTACTCAACAAATGTCAACCTCATGGAGGTACAGGAGAAAAAAAACCATCAGGATCACCAAAGTCGTGAGGATTCATCCTCTGGGAAACATTAATATCAGTACAACATTTGTACCGATCCATCCAGTAGTTTCACTGATACATTTAAGTTTAGACTTGATAGTGGGGAGCTCCTCTGGGCACCATGAATGTCTGTGCACCTTTTAATGGCAATCCATTGAATAGTTGTAAAGATATCAATCAATCAGTCAATCAATCAATCAATCAGTGTGGAGCGGTGGAACAACTAACCCACAAATGTTGTCATTCCTGCAGCAACTGCACTAGTGAGGTTAAAAACGGCACAGACTCCGAAAAATATAGAATATAAGAGAAAGCTAACTGTAGAACTCAGATGACAACATCTTGAAAGATGGTTATTTTCACTGCAGATGCTGATAACATCGGACCAAACAAGGAGTAAAAGGATATTTCCAGAGGGGTAAAGCAACCGGTGGAGTTCCGCAGGGCTCGTCATAAATCAAATATTACATCAGATTGCTCCCAGCTGCATGCCACATGCATCTTATCACGCAGGGAAGAGGAAGTATTTGATCATCAGGCCTCCTCTTCCTGCATTGTCTGTGACCTTTCCTATGCAAATCTTTACAGGACACTTCCCCTCGGAGAGGCATGTCAGGAATACGTGTTGGGTTTAGCTTGAAGCTTCAAGAAGCGGACCTCCGCTGCTAGGTGGTGAACTGTCCGGAATCAATGTGTGATGAGAAAACAAAAGCTGGACCGGGATCAACGCTCAAGGTCTCAAGAAGGAGTTTTAAACGGGTCGAGCTGATGAGTGTGTGCGCGGTGCCGACAGAGCCACGGTAGCCCTCTGACTGGCTGCTCTGGGCTAACAACCATTGCATTGATCCAAGGAGACACTCAGCCCTCTAACCTGCTGAGTGCTCAGTTCCAGTGAACAATGGAGTTCAGAGCGCGTCGATACACTACCCTATTGAGTGCTCTCCGTTTAGCAGCAAGATTGATGAGGTTAAGGCTCCCAACCGGGGAGCCAAATGGTGTCAAAACCAAGGTGTTGCTTTGGACAAACAATCCCTCACTGCACTACCACACTGAGAGCCGCTGGTTACTGGCTAATACGCCAGCTCTACCCAGGAAGTGTATTTATACAGGCACCATGGCTTCTGAGAGGGTGTGCAGACTGTGGTGGATGTTGTTAAGACTTTTAAAATGTAGATGAGAATATGAGGGTAGGATAGATGGCGCTTTCTGGACAGGAATGCGATGCAAATCCCCTAAGACACTAAATGATGTACAAGTGGATTTATTACAGTCGGTCCCTATAAATCTAAGGTTGGCCTGAACTCCAGGGAGAGGTTAATGGATTACAAAGGGATGTGGTATCGAACCTCAGAGAAGTTTATACACCTCATCAATATGTGAAACGCTATTGATCATTTAGACCCTGATAAATTAAATTCATACACTTGATAATGCATGGCACTATTCAAAATGCCCCATATGAGGAAAAATTGGCTTTTTCAGCCCATGTTTTCTTTTTTTTTTTCCTTTTGGATGAGGATCTATGGTGGGATCTAGTATTGGCAAGACGGTAGAAAATTGCATATTAAGAAAACACACTGTGGTGCGTGTGCGATTTGAGCTGCCAATGCTCCCAGGAATTTCTTGGAATTATCAGCAACCTGTGCGAACAGCATCCACCCTCTTCAGCTCAAATAAAGTAAATCACAATAAATGATTAAAGTTGAGAATCTGAGGATTGTTACTCAATGAAATGTGCAACAGCTCAAACAGTTTCATAAACTTTGCTATTTATTCTAAATATATATATAATATATATCATAGATATAAAGATACATAAACGTATTAGCATGTTGGCTACATCTAAAGCAGCCTCATCAGGACAAAGCTTATGTAAGAGAAGGCTCCACCAAACATCGAGATACAGTCGAATGAAAGTCAACGTGACAAACTGTCCCTCTAACAGTGCAGAGTCGAGTTTTAGGTGTAGCTCCAAGAAAAGGAGCAATGCAATAGACTTAGCGTGTTATTAGTTCAGGGTCACATAAATGGCACTGGTCCCTCTTTTCACCCTGGTGACATCAGATTACTGTGAACAATCTCAGTTTACCTTTGGTCTCGAGAATCATTATACTACCTCTCTTTTCTTTGTCTTTTTTATCCTTTTCCTCTCACCCTGCCTCAGAGTTGTCTGTACTGTTGAAAAAAAGCAAAGAATATTGATTTCAAAATGAAGCACGTTTAACAAATTACATGTAAGTTTTTTTTTTAATAGTTTTCTTTAATCGCTATCTTCAACATCTTCAGTGTATTCAAAATAGAATAGGAAATCCTTTATGAGAAGGCACTACTCACACAACAGAAACCAAAAGACACACTCTGATCAGCCTACAGAAATAAACATCTCTTCACACATACAATGTGTAACTCTGTCGCTTACTCATTTCCAGAGAGAAAAGTGAAAAAAGTCCCTGCCCTGTCATGCTTTCTGAAAGGTGCTGTAGTATTCTCATCTGTATCTGGGCTCACAGATACTTTACAGCTGGTTTGGAGAGGTGACACAAAAAAAAAAAAGAACCCGAAGCTCAGGAAACATAAAGATTAAATCAGAATCTTTAAATCTAAAATGGTTTTAGAATTCACCGGCCTCGTGATTTACAGACATGTTGGATTTTTTTTTTATTTTATAAATGGTAAAAATGTACAGTGCTGATGTTACTGGATGTATAAGGCTCAAACTTGGTAAACAAATACAACACATTGTTTTACAGAACGGAAAGGCTCATTTTTCAGATTGTATTATTGCCAAACTCAATTTTCAAACTCAAACAGAAAGAAATTCGACATATTGTCACTTGATATGAGAAACCTTTGCTTCATCTGAACATACACGACCACATTCACACGAACATCAGAGATTAAAAATGATGACTGCACAACCCGCTTAAAAGGCCTACGTCTGTGTGATTTGAGTTTTTGTTGGTTATTGTATATTTTTCTTTCCTTTAAATGTTAATTCAATGGATGGAAATACCAATGAGTCATTTAGAACCAGCACCCTGTTCTTTACTGCAAGTCAAGTACTTTGCTATGTGTGTTTCAAAATATATACTTATGTAACTGCAGGAAAAAATATAAACATCAAAATCCCCATAATACTAGGTTTAGCCTTTAATAGTAACATAGAGCAGCGTGTATTTAGCGTCCAGTTGGTTTAAAATGAATTTAACAGAGATTCTACTTGAGATAAACCAGATTTATTACACGCATGTACACTTTTGGCTGACATTCAGACAGTAATCAGCAGGTTACAGAGAAGACCAATTACTGGGTCTACAGTGGCTAAGAAGCATTAGTTACACCTCTTGATTATGTACTTTTAACCAACCTTATTCATCCATACAAATCTATCGCCTCTGAATCAAAAAAATGATAGTTTACAGCACACTGCATTGTTGTTGTATCATCGTTCGACACTTTTAACACAAACTCAAACAACATAACCAAAGATAATCTGTAGGTTAGGACGGGTGTCACACAGCTGTGCAGAGCCCCTCTACCTGTTCTGTGTTCCTAAGAGGGCCATGTGACGGAGGTGGGAATGGCACCAGAGCTGATATCCCTTCTTCTCACTCATGGACTCTTCTTGTTAGCTGGAGACACAGTGAGTAATTCAATAAGTCAAGTATTCATTTATTACTTTCCTTTTCAATCATGGGGTAGTTTTTTTTCTTTTTTCTTTTTTTTTTCTAACTTCCCCCATCCACCTCCACGCTGAGAAAAAAAAAAAAAGTGATACAAGTTCTGCAACTACCATCTGTGGCAGCCCTCGTTGTCTTACTGCAGCTTAATTACAAAATATTGGCGCCGTTTTCTGTAAAGATTACTCACTGTAGGAGGCCCTACATAATTTGGACCGCAGGGTTTGTCACGGAAAATAATACAATGCAACTGGGCTTTCTGTATTAGATTTCCGCTTTTAGCCTCCTTGACATTTCAAGCTGCATGAACTAATACATCTGTTATTTGTTGATCATTTGATTATTAACATACTTCACAAACCAAATCAGCTGCCCTGCTGGAGACACAGATACAGCTCAGCAGACAGTCTGGGTTTTCTCGCCTGCCACGCGCAAACACACTCGCAAAAGATGCACAATTCAGCCCTCAGTGAAAAAGGAAAGCAGGGGGAAAAAAAAAAAACATTTATCTTCCCCTCCTTTGAGCGTATGAGCACTCTGACACCGGCATGGAACAAAGCCCGTCATCACATTCTAATCTCAAATTTCAGGGCTTTTATTTCACCCAAATGCCACCCTGCTGGCCTTGTAAATTATTGACAGACTGACACCAATGCGAAAGGACACATAAAAGAGGCTAAAAGCTCCGGCCCTGGAAGAGCTTGTCCTCTCCTATTGCCATCAACAGAGAGACCAACTCTACTAATGCTTCTCTGGAAGCTCACGGTAACTTAGAGCCTGAAGTGCCAACATATGACTCCTGACCTCCAGCTGCAACATACAGGAGAGCTATTCTGTGCAGCACTGCCTCTTTGGTCAGTAAAAGAGCCTTAGGACAATTACAAGGCAAAGCTGTATCTGATCAAACCATGAACATTTTTAAGCAGTCATTCACACATGGTTAGTACTGCATACAGCCTTTTAAAGTCATTGTGATGTGACTATTGCTCGTCATTTCTCCTTTCAAGGAAACGTCCCAGCATGGTACGTGGCTCGCCGTGCAGTCATTTAGTTTTGCGTGATGAAAAGTGAATCGAGGTGAGCCGCGCGTCAAGTAGACACTCACGATATTTGTCAGTTTTGCGTCCTCTCACGCCTACTCCCCGTTCTGCTCAAGATTAAGATGTTACAGAAACAAGTGGAAACAGACAGTGAAGATGGATAAAAAAAAAAAAAAAAGAAACAACAACAAAAAAATTATAATTAAGTTGCGAGCAGAGAGGAGCAAAAATGAATCAGAGCCGTCGGCAGAGATGAGAAGCGGTGTTAGGAGAATATTTTTTGTGCTTTCTACTGCTATTTAATCCACCTCGCTCTCATTGCTGGCACCCTCGGGCCGCCTCAGTTTGTCCACCTGTTCATTAATCTGTCCATCCCCACCTCGCCGATCCACTGTGTGCATGCTTACACCGTCCTCCTCCTCCTCCTCCTCCTCTTCTACATGGCTGACATCCGCCTCCTCATCCTCCTTCTTCTCCTCCTCCCCCTGCACCTCCATGCGGACCTGGTCCTTCAGGTCCAGGAGCATCGTTGCGGCAAGGCCCGCGGTGATGTCATCTCCGTTGATACCATGCACTACGTCAAGCCCTCCCAGTGCATCCTGAGGGCTGTGGAGTCCATCTTTGACAGGGGAGGAGTTTGCGGACTCGTTGCTGACAGGGGAGATGTCGCTGCTGCTGTGGTTGACTGGTGGGGAGCCGGGTACCGATGGCGGCTTTAGAGGAATCTGCCATGAGGGGATTTTAGGTATAGCGGGAGTGGAAGGGAATTGTTTCCTGTGGAAAGGGCGGGGGGGGGAGAAAAAAGGAGGAAGAAAATGAGGCCTGATCACACTCTCATCAAAAACCTCAAATGTGTGAAAAGAGCTTTCCCACGATGTATATTATAATTGGGCGTACTGCAACTTAAAGACTATATATAGCTGCCTAAGTCAAGTGTTGAGTGAGACCATGTCCCCAACACTAGTTTACATTCTAGCGTGCAGCCACAAACAAAGCACCCTATGTAATTCTCATAATTACAGCAGAGAAAATGGCTTTTCCCCCACAAACAACCAGATGTTTGTCACACCTGGTAAAGATGCTCTAAGATTTTTTTAATTACATCCACTGCAGCTTTTAAGATCAAAAAGACAATGTTGAATCATAATGGGATAAGCACTTCTTGGTAGTTTAAAAAAAAAAAAAAAGAAGAAAGAAAAAACAGTTTGGAGATGATTTGGATCATTTGAACAGGAAGGGAACACGTTTGGAGACAGATGGTGATACAGAGCCTTGAGTTTGTGATTTAAGCCTTTGCCAGAAAACTCATTGTGAGAGTCAGGATGAAGTCAAGAAAGCAAATGACAAAGGGATTATTGCTGATTAGAATGTACGAGGGGAACAAAACATGCTCAACTAGACAGTTGTGAGGCAATTTTCGTCCTCGCCGGTTTTCTGATGTACACCCTCACTTTAGGCTTCATTATAGACACTGATACATAATCATGCATGCTAATGGCCTGACTGAGCTGGGCTGTGCCTAACTAGATTGAGGAACAAAGATGGAAAGAATGAGGGGATGTCTGGCAGTACTCAAAGAGACCTTTAACAGCACAGAATACTTTGCACCTTGTATTAACACATAGTAGGTATGATACAATTTCTCCACGACTACAAATAAAACGAGAATGGTATTCGCAGCGCACAGACCTCCGTCAAGGCCAATAGTGCAAAAAAAAATGAATGAAGGAAAGGAGGAAGAAATTAAGGAAGGTAGGCAAAGGTGGAAGAAAGTAAGGGAGGAAAGTAGAAAGGTAGGAAGGAAGGAAAGAAAGAAGGAAGGTAAGGAGGCAGAGAGGATGGAAGGAAAGGAGGAAGGAAGGAAGGAAGGACGCTACAAAGAAGATGTGTTGTATTTTATTGCTCAGAGCATTTAAAGAACACGTTAATAGCCGTCTCTGAGTTGCCTTTCGACTTGTGGGGGTGTTCACTTCATTTTTCCTATTCTTCCTACAACACATCGATGCAGCACGTGTGCCGAACGAGTTCAACATTATGCGTGTGTCCGCTGTGCTCCTTAATTCATTGGGTTCTCTCTTGGCCCGTGCTAAACACTTCCACTAAGTTTCATAAAAAATCAGACCAGTAGTTTCTCCGTAGTCCTGTTGACAGACAAATCGAACAGAAAACATGATTGATTGAAAAGAATCTAGATTTTTTCAGGTTGTATCTGATTTTCCAGTTCGTATAAATCATTTCTCTTGCTGTGTTGCGTGTGTCATTTGCATGCATAAAATGACTGAAGTTGCACACAGTAGGAGCCATTATGCACGTGTGGTTATCTTGCTTACCAATAAAAGCATTAAAACACAGAAGACCAGCTGATGCCTGCACTATGCTAATCGGCCGAGGCAAGAAAAGAAATAGTGCAATCAGTATTATAACCTCTAGTGCCTACATATTTAAGATGAATGATTTTGCTTTAAGAGTGCAAGTAATTTGCAAGAGCAATGTGACATTATGTGTTCTTTTATTTTATTTATTCAGTCACACAGAAAAACTTTCAGGCCATAAACACAAGTACTGTACTGTAGAAGTGGGTATGCAAAGATGATCGCACGATGGTTGTTTTGTAGTTTCTATGTACAACTGCTTCGGAGATCTAAAGTCAGAGCCTATATATGTTGTTAAATAATTAATCTTAACTCAAGTTCAACTTAGGAGCTTTAAACCACATCTCACAGTCTGGGTGAACTGTCCCTTTAAGGCTGCAGGACGTTTTGTGAATTCTAAGTTTCACTGCACTGTTTCATTTTGCACCTTAGTATTTGAACTTCATCATCATGAATTTCTTGAACCAGTTCCATCTGACTATACATGTTTATCATTTTTAGATATTGTTACCATGCAGACACATCTCCTGCTTTCCTCCAGAGCATGATTTTAATGTTGATGATGTCATTTATTAGTTTTTCTAAAAATATCTTCTTTTTTTTTTTTCTTTTCTTTTTTAACTAACCATGTCCATTGCCTGTAAACATATCTGTTATTTTGTAGCCAGTTGACACTAGCCCTAAACCACACTACGTTGACAACGTAGCAAACTCCACAGACCACAACATGTGATTGAACTTGGAAGAAGCCAAAGGCAAATTTCCACTGAGGTGGGCAATAAAGTAAATCCAACTTCGGAAAAACTAGTGAGTGTACCCTAAGTTAAAATCATTATGAATAGTCAAGGGGAGCCACACAACACGCTGCCTGGATTTTTTGGCAGTGGCTCACACAACTATTATAATGACGTGAATCTTTATTTTTGTCTTAGTCCGTCAATACGCTGTTTTTACATGTGCGAACCAAAGAAATAAAATTAAAAAAAAGGTGCAAAATCAGATTACGTGGATAATTAAAGCTATTTATTTTAATGTCAGGCATAAATGAAATATGGCCAAAGTTAACACATGGTATGTTTGAATAAATGACATAGAGCTTTGTTACTGTTTAACACTTTAAAATGGTTCAAATGGACTGCATCCAGGATCTCAAAAGTGACAATGAGTGGTTGGCCCTGAAACAAACAAACACACACACACACAAAAACACACGCACGCACGCACACACACACAAAAACACACGCACGCACACACACACACAAAAACACACACACACACACACACACACACACACACACACACACACACACGCACACACACACACTGTTTCATGTGACTGGGGTCTGGATAACTTTGTTACCTGCTGAGCAGTAAGCCCTTCAAAGAGACGATCTCGGCCTTCAGCTCTCCAACCGTTTGGCTGTCGAGGACGCGGTTGGTTGAAGACGAAGCCTATAGGAAACACACGAGACACACAACAAATGTCAGAGGCACACACACACACACACACACACACGCACACAGAAGCACTGTTCAGGTCACATGCAGTGTCGCGGCACAAAGTCAACACACGTCTTTCAACAACTCCTCTGTGCTCAGTCTCAACAACATGAAATAATAAAAAAGGCTTTGTTTGAAAAAAAGGACAAAGGGTACAAGGTAAACAAATATGGTAAATGCAAATGCTCAAAGCCACAGGTTTTTGTGTAGTCAGGTCATTCGTCACCATAACAACCTCACAACGGCCTATTGCCGGTGATGACAGAACAGAGGACAAACAATCCCACTACAGTCACTTTTATGGCCTCGACTGCTCAGAAAGTCCAGTGAGTATGAATCATGCTGTTTTTACATAATTTCCAATACTATCTAGAAAAGATTAGGCCAGTGTCCAGTGTTTTGGATAATGACTATCTTGAACAATGGTCACATTCATGAAGGCAGACCATAGCTTAGCAGTTGTTTTGTTCTTTTTGTCTTTTATCAAAGGCATGTGTTATCACACACGCTGGTGCGGCATGAGATGCTACGGGGTATAATGGCAAGTATTTGAATGGCAAATAGCTGCGAAAAATCTGTCTCTGCAGCATTTTTTTAGGGATACGCAGGACTTTGACAGAGGGAGCTATAAAATGACGAGTTTTGATAAAGGCATAGAGAGAGAGAAAAAAAAAAAAAAGAACATCACATGGCAGCAGTGAATTGCAAGGATAGAACTGAACTGCTGCAAAGTCCTGTAGACCATAAAGTCACTGCGAAATCTTACTCAGATAGGGAAGACGTTAAGAGCCAAGTGTGGAGGTCAAGATACATATTAGTTTGTGAGATGATAAACAAGATAAGAAAGAAAAACGCTTCTACTCCATAAAATCATTGCATTTTTCTTCTGAAATACTTGGGAGTTGCACCTCACCTGGGAGCTCAAAAACAATCCAAACGAAACCTGTGACGGAGCAACATAAGAAAGGCATTGCTTAGCTGTGAAGAGTCTCAACCCAAAAGAGATTGGGAACCAGTGATGTAGATAATTGCTCCCCATTCGCAATCCATTCCTGAATTTAAAAAAAAAAAAAAAAAAAAAACCACAAACATGTGCGAGAACAGGGGAATAGACTGATGAGACCAGAGGGAGGAGAGGGAGAAGACGAGGGAGAAAGTGGGATAAAAGAAAAGTAAAAACTGTAATTAAGACTCTCCTGACTCACCAGAGGAAGCTTGTTAGGAAGCGTGGACCCCCTATCGAGGGGAGAGGGATAACTTGGACTCTTTCGCTTGTAATTAAATCTAAGAGAAATTAATTGAATCACATCTGAAAGGGATCAGACTCATTTACAGTAGAAGGAGGGAGGCAGAGGAGGAGAAGTGAAGGGAGACAGAAAAGGAGGCTTTTTCTGGCTCTTATCGACTCCTAAACCTCGCTGATAAGGAGCCCTGTTTTAGAGGTGGTACATTGGAGGCCTGCTGAAGACACTCTTATTACAGCCGTCACCTCATTAGAACCGTCTTAATCCCTCGCCTCCCCAAGGCACCCGTATAATAAGGCTGGATTCTGCTTCTCTCTCATTTTACATTGAAAAAAATTAATTGCTATATGGGCTGAGCTAAAAGACTTCCAAGGCAGAGCATCAACTTAAGAAGTATGCAAATTGCTCCAAATAACTAGAAATTATTTCTATATCACTTAACATAAGAAAAAAAAAAGGCTTTAGAGTAGGATTGTTAAGCGCCAGCTACATAATGTGCATTATCTACCGCGCAGCTCCATATAATATCTCACATCAAGACTTGTCACACAACACTACCACTGACATATGTCTTATTAAGTCTGAAGAAACCTAATTAAATGTTGGGCCAGGACTGGATTTCAGCTTTGAGATACATTATGCGAGTGTGTATACACATTGTGTTAAGTGCACTAGCTGCTTAGGTGGAGGCTGAGTGGAGGGGTATCAGTGACTGGAGATTGAAAGAAACACCGCCGACTTAAAAAGCCCCACCTGAAGTGCTGACACATATTCCAATAGACCGCACGCGTGTGTACGATGTGATGTTTCAAAAACTGCTGATCAAAATATTTAACTTCTGCAATGATTTAGCGGATTGCATTACAAGAGCATAAGCATCATCAAGCAGACACTTCCAAGTCTGTGGCTTTAGCAGTTCATCTTTGACTGTGCAATGCCGAATTGCGCCGCTATTTTATTATTCTTACAATAAATTTACCGGTGATAACAAAGAGTCTTGTTTTTCTGCTTGACTTTAATATTTTGCAACAGGTTTTTTTCTTATAATCTTGACTAAATGCTCGCATCCAAAAATGTTTTTCTATCGGCTGCGTTTTCATCTTCGTTATCAATTTGCTTTAAAAAAGATTCCAAAAAAAAAATCTGTATTTTTCATTAACCTGTGCATGTGGGACTAGAATTAATTTAGTTTTCTCTTTAAGACTTGATTGAACAGATAGATGTTAAGGAGCCTTCCTTGTCCACGTACATGTAAGACGTCTTTATAAACTATTTATTATGTTATGTCCCTGTCATATCATTCATTTTAACCACCTTTTTCTCTAGACTACATACTAAGTCTTACCCTGAAGTAGGCAATGTGAGAAAAACCCAAATCATAGATTAAAAAATAAAACGACTGAGCGTTAGGAGTGCAAATCTCTCTGCTGCTCTTACATCTGGTGTTTGACTTCTATCAATCTTCCTGGTGTACAGGTGCAGGGCTCTAAGAGCTCTGTGTGGCCTGAACAGTAGAGAACATAATTCTCTGCTTGGCACTGCACATCGCAAAAATCATCGTGCGTGAACAAACAACCAACAAACAAATGAAGCAACCACAACCAAAATAACAACTCAACCTGGGAGGGAGGTGCCTACGATTACATTATCAACCACCACTGTGCTGCCTGGATGTGTCTTTATTGTGTAAATACTGTACATAGTAAAGATTTCCTCTAACTGGTTTATCTATACATGTGTCTCGGGTGGGTGCCTGGGTGTGATGGGGGTCGGCCTCTTTCAGCTGGTTAACTAAGTGGTTCAAGAAAAAAAAAGCCGAAAAAAAAAAAGATATCACAAGCAAAGAAAGAAAGAAAAAAAAAAAAAAAAGACTATCAACTCTAGCAGCACCCAAGGACGGCAACGCATCTGGCTAAATGAAGATAAATGCCTGTGGACCATTAGCAACAAGATAAGATCTTTAACAAGGCTTGTTTAAGAGTGTCTGAAGGCAAATTAATTCACAGTTACTCCGCCGGCAGACAGTGTGTTTTCGTGTAACGCATGTATATTTATGATGGAATTAGTTTCAAAAGGAAGTCCCTAGAGGAGTGTTTTTGAGTGGAAACACTGGTACAGTGCAATTGATTTTACTCTATTTATGCACTTTCCCACTGGCAGTTCGTCTCGCGCATACAAGGAGGCGGTTTCTAATCTTCTATGTAGTATCCACTAATAAAGAGAACGATCAGTGACTTGAGACAGCAGGGAAAACACAGTTAACAGGCAGATTTGTAATGATAATGGAGCAGAAATAGACTAGGCTGCTTAACATCAGGGCTGAATCATCCTCAGGAAAATCCATCCTGAACACCAGTGGTAGTATACAGCTGCTTGTCTTTGAAGAGTCATGATAACTGAGAAAATAGTGAAAAGGAGGAACTGTCTGAGGAAAAAGTGCAGCATCAGCGTGTGCGTGTGTGAGTCATTCTGTCTAAACTCCCCTCCGTAATGAGGTCCCCAGTTAAGGGACAGCAAACGCACTCCGCAATGGAGCGGTTACCAAACTACGAGAAATGTTTGCTTAGCAGCTGAGGAAACAGAAGTCTCCATGTGTTTCGGGTTAAAGGCACATTTCCGCGTTGAGAGGTATAATTGCTAAGCGCGGAGCACTTTGAGCGGCGTGGTGAGGCAAACCCCGAAAGCCGCAAACGGTGAATGAGAAGCAGCTCGCCAGCTCCAACATGTGTTTCTCATCAAACATCCCGGACCTGAAAACAATTTCCCAATTTCCCCCGTGGCCTGAGACAACAGAGGGCCTTGTGCCGACTCGCAGGGAAAATTTAAGATCAACACTATAGCTATAAAGCAGAGTTTATGATTTGTTTAATGGGTGTTTTGATTTGAATTATACTTTTTATACACTACCGCTGTCCAACAAGGCACTCACGGCAAATGAAGTAGACACTTTTTAATCCAATCCGTGATTTGGAGATGACAAATGAAAAGAAAAAAACAAACATCCCGTGTCCCTTTATGCTGGAGGGAACTCATTGTTTGAAGGGGGCCTGCAGCCTGCCTCACAGAAGACTTTAGATGGTTTTCAGATTTTAGACCAGCTTTGGGTCAAATCAGATCATCGCTCCCACGTGCCGATTTGGGCCGCGGCTGCTTTCTACACCGCTCAGAGAGACTGTGCGGCTTAGGACTTGAAACAGCACAAAATGAGCTATGAATCGTCAGTTTTTGATGAACCTCATCCAGGGAGGAGATTCATATTTATTTATTTTTTTTCCTCCTTTGTGCCAAAGCAGATGTGTCCGCATATGTTTTCCTGCGATATCCAGATGCTACAGTGAAACACCCATGTGCTTAACAAGCTGTGGACATAAAACATTGTCTAAGATTGTCTCTTCCAAGGCACTTTTTTTTTTTTTTTTTTTTTTTTTAAGAGCCCAGAGATCATAAAGCGATTTATGAGCGGTGTTATAAAAAGCAAGCAACATTTCATCCTTGCACATAAGTTTTTAGACCAATCACTCACACCGATTCACCTAAACACTTACATTTCCTAGTAGATTATGTGTCTATAAAAATACTGTCTATAAAAATCAAGGCGAAGAAGAACGACAATATGGTTAAAGATTATGGTCCCATGATGAGATGCACCATACTTTTTTGCAGCTTGTGTTCTGATGATATACAGTATAATAAGGCTGTCCGTCTAAGGTGGTTATGACTTGGGGCAGCGCAAGAGGTTTTAGTACACAGAGGCCTCGAGAAACCATTTCTCTCCTCATCAATCTCGAGATTTCAACCTGCAACTTTACGTTTACCGAGCTCTTCTGCAATTTCAGAGTTACTGCCTGTCTAGCTTTCCTCAAAAACATTAATCATACGTAGCAAACCTTGAAGGAGCAGTCCATAACTTTCATGTTCAAACTACAGTTAAGATGCACTTCTTGCCAGCTTTGTGAAGTTGTTTCATCTAATTTTTGTTAGTTTGCCGTAAAGATGCAATAACACAAATATGCCATTTAGTGAAATTATTAAAATAGATGGTACTGGTGTTTTAAAACAAACTTGAGGCACCAGATTAACATTTAGGCGCATCTCCAACTGCAACAAATGTGCCAACATCTGTCAAAGCAACTCAACTCTGGAGAAGGATAAGGTGAATTTCTTTGAACGATATATAGGTAGATTTTCAGAGGTTTTACTGAAATAACTGATGTTCTAGAAAATTGCAAGCGGCTTGTGGTGGTGAGTGAAGGCCGATGAGCTGCTGATGAGGTGGTAGCTACCTCTGCTGCTGCCAGTTCCTGAGAGAGCTCCTGGATTCTCTGCTGCTGCTGGGCCAGGAGCTCCTGGACGGAGACCAGGGTCTGCTGCAGCTGGCTGACTGCGGAAACAAGACCGTAAATTCAGCAAACTTCAAAAAAAAAGAAGAAAAAAAAGAGAGACATAATGTTGTTTCGGTGCCATAGAACTGAACATTTTCTTTCAAGCGTCGACGACAGAACTGATGAGACTCAACTTGTGTCAATGATCAAAGCTGTCCTCTAAGAATTGTAATCAGAGCTAATACCCGGTAACTTAAGTCGCAGCTTTTTGGTCCGAGGCGCTGAGGGTAGAGGGTGGGACGGGTGGGGGCACATAGGATGGAGATATTAATCTCTAGTGCCTGAACTTAAATCAAATAACAGTCTCTAACCTTCCATTATCCACCCAGACACTGCCTTCTAATGCATCTTAAATCCTCAAACGATCAACAAAGGAAAAAACAAGGCTCTCATTTGGGAGGAGGCTGCCAGACAAAATGTCCCCCCTAATCCTAATAAATATTGTTCTTTTTCCATTGACTTTGAAGATTGAATTAGTTCAAGTGTTGGTGTTGGACGAGGGTGTATGATTTCAAATAACACCGGGCACAGTTTGTTGCCCCCTGCTTCCAGTCACGCGTGTATTACCAAACAATGCATTAAGTTTCCCCGAGCTGATTATATTACAGAAAACCAATAAACATTCATATAAATCATGGGCGTGTAAAGTGTTAAATCAAGCCTAATAGGATTAACATCAACAGATATTGTGGCGGTCCACTGCTGAGGTTGTCAGGCCAATGGTTAAAAGCCTGAGCTGCAGCCGGCTGGACGGGATGTAAAGAACCCTCCTCTCACATTAACCCAGGCCAGGACAAAAGACAGAGCTCGGCTTGGAGGCTGCGTTTCTTTTGAAAAACCAACACAGACAAGATATTTGATCTTTCAAAAAAGTTAATATCTTGTAGTGACACCTGTGTTTAAATGGGTGGAGTTGAATCAATATAGGTGGGGTCCTGAAACTTTTGATCTTCTCATGCTTGCAGAATCCTATAGAACGCGTGTTTGAGCAGGATCGTTGGTTGGGGCCAAAAAAACATTGTGCAAACAATTTGAGTTTGTTACCCGGCTCCAGAGTGTGACCAGCCTCGGTCATAAAACTAAAATACCACGGCCATCCCTGCTTAAAAAAAGGTGTTACCATGACAGGGTGTGCACGCTAAACCATGAGCTGCCCTATTAGTCTCTGATTCCAACTCACCACAAAACAGCTTATCCAGATGTGTGTGTCAGTCTGCCAGCCTGTAATACTGCGCCTCCTGAATTAGCACTGGCACCGCTCTTTCAGCCACCTCAGCCAAACTGTCCAATTCTTTTCATGTCTCTCCACAAAGTTGACTCCTCCGTAGTGATCAGACACTTGACAAAAATGCATAACTTCTTATCCTCAGTTATCACAGATATGAAGCCAAGAATAATGAAGTCAATGACTTTGGCCAGGCATGAATCAGAAGGAGGCTGAAGCTGCAGTCTGCGTGCGTGCGTGTGTGTGTGCGTGCACGCGTGTGTGTGTGTGTGTGTGAGAGACAAGATGATGCGCGAGGCTTGCAGCTGCTGTGAGGAGGGTGCACATTGTGTATTCAGTAAATTATTCAGTAAATACCTCGATATAATGTACACTACATATGTCCAGGCCTGTCTCTGTCTTTAATGGCCAGCTGGTCACCAATATGGCTCCCACCGACAAAGAGTGCCCAAACAGCCGCACAATTCCATTACAGCCTGGGTGCGCTGAAGTAGTTCCAAGATCCATTCATTAATTGTCTGTGTGAAGTTGTAGGCAAATCATAATGGGAGTCAAGGCCCCCTACTCTCGAGCTGGGGCTGGCGAGAGAGACTAATGTGGTCCCCATTCAAAAGGATACATCACCTCATTGCGCCCGGCACTAGAGAAATACATGAACTTTAACAAAAGGGGGTTCAAGCAATTGGCAGCAGCGAGGCAGTCGGTCGCTATTACTCAGTGCAGCGAAGAGAGAGGGAGCAGGAGGGAGAGGAAGACAAAGGGAAAGCAGAGGGAGAAAACTCTCAGTGTAATTGCAACCCCTCTCCCCAACTGTTAACTACAACAGTCATTAACTACAATAGCAGCTTGGCTACTGCAGTCATAGCAAATTAGTTCCCCACACCGGCTGAAGAAAAGACCCATGTTTTTGTTTTTTTTTTCCACAGGAGTCTCACCTACGCGCTGCAAAGCACAGGAGGACTCTTACTGTGAAACCCTGTCTACACCGACAAACAAAACAGGGTTTGCAAGTTGGCAAATCTCCAGAAAGTGATAAGTAGATCAAGAATGGGCAGTGAAATAGTCGGAGGGAATGTGTTTGCATAGTTGGGAGAAAATGACCATAAAAGAGCGTATATTTGTTAATCAGATTCAGGGAGACACACCTCGCACGCGATCGCACACAATTGCTGCCCTCCACCTACCTTAGGCAGCCAGAAAACAATAGCATGGGTGTGACTGGGAACAATGATAACAGCCATATTTTCATCTACACTAATGTACGTCCGTGACAGGAGCTGCAAATTTTACATTTATTAATTTGTTTTCATTTGGAGATGAAGGGAAAAAGCTAACAAAGGATGCTTGTATTGAAACTGACATGGTCATATTTATTTCAAGTTAAGAAGAAAGCCTGTGGTGGATACATTAGTTTGGCTCCTTTTTGTCTCTCTGCAGCTCAAGTCCCTGTAAACACATACATACGTGATGGTGATTCATAAAGTTTTTACCTTCTCTGATATCTCATACAGACAGGTACACTTGAATGTGACTTTATTAAAATTTAAAGGGGGAATTAATTTAATTGAAATACACATTTTTTTTTTTTTATTCAAAATTGAAATTCTGTAAAATGCCATCAAAGCCAGGTACTCAAAAACATTTGTTTAGAACTGCTTTTGATGTTTGACTTAATGTCCTGTTACAATTTTAAGCTGGAGTGCAGGACTTTTAGAAATAAATGAACAAACCATAGCATTCAGGTGTTTGCCAAACAAGGTGTGCGGCTGAAGCTATGCCGGAAAATCCTAAAAAGCGTCCAAGGAAAGTTTATGGAGTGGAGGCTCCAGATAAAAAAAATAAAATAAAAAATAAACTCAGTGTTCAGAAGAAGGATTTAAGTTTTTTTTTTTTTATATATAAACGCGATCAACGGCGAGGATCACCGGGGGAGATGAGGCGAGTTCTCCTGCAGGCAAATGTCATAATACAGTGCTTGTGTAATTAACACAAAGACAAAAGTTCCTCCAGCCAGCTTTACCTTGTCGTGTAAAACAACTCTGAGCATCTTGAAAAGCACTCTATAAATAGAGTGTATTATTATTATAATTATAATTATATATTTGTGAATAACTATAGTTTCCACTGTGTCTTTATTTCTGCCAGGCTACCTATCTCAAATACGAGTTGATACCTTTCAGGTGAAAATACACTCAAGTTCGACGGTACCGCTAACGAGAACAAACTTTCTCAGAGTGCCTCTCTCATTTACGCCTCCCTGGATTTTTAATTATACTGACGAAGAGCTAGGAAAGAATCTTTCTCCCTGCTTCACTCTCTCTCCATGTCTGACAGCAAGGTTGAGATTCCTCACCTGTCCAACATGGGAGCCGCACCTGTCACCGTGCACTTAATCACACTCGGGCCAGTGCTGAGCCCAGACGCCACACAGTGCCATGCCGCACGCACATGCTGCACACACACCCACACACCCACACAAATACACATCCACGCACAGAAAATTAAAATGAACTTTCTCGCAACCTACGGGGAAGAGGGTGGATGATGATGATGGCGGTGGAGGTTTGGATGGGGGTGATGTTGGTGCAGGGGGAGACGGATGGAAGGGGGGAGTGAGAGAGGATGGGAGGGCGGGCGGGGGGGAGGGGGGGGAGAAAAGTTGTCATTTCCCAACTCCTCATTAATATTCCGAGGTTAAGAGCTTTTCAGCGAAACGTAATTAATTGAGCCCGAGCCTGACAGTAAACAAGCAATTTCAAATTAAAGCGAAATGACAGCGGCGTCATTTGTTAAAAACGTGCGGGGGCCCCCGATTTTGGCGACAGATAAATGAGGAAAAATGTTAAGGAGGGAGAAAGTGATGAAGATATTAATCTTCACCTGTCTGTGTCAGCGTGCCACTCATTGCCGCAATGTTGCTCTCCATCCTCTGCAGATGCTTCTTGTCCTCTCGGCTGCCCATAATGAGGGGAAGGATGTATTTCTGCAATTAAAAGCATGGCACAATATTACACTTCTCTCTAGTGGGAAGGGGCAGACGATGAGGAAAAGACAGGGCCACCTAGACTTGGCAGCGGAGGGTCAAAGGCATTGTTTTATTGGACTAGTGCCTCATTGTCTAAACTGCCTGATTAGGTGCATGCATTTCTGCGGCAGAGTGTCCAAGCAACTGATACAGGCATGTGTACACATCTAGTGTTGAAACCATTAGTTAATTAGAAAATTAAGCAACATTTTTGATAAACAATTAGTTGTTTAAGTTATTTATCAAACATTAATGTCAAATAGTTGCCGATTCTAAATGTGCTGCCACTATTTCATACCATACCCAATTAAATGTCTATGGGTTTTTAGACTCTTGGTCAGGAAAAATAAGCAATTTGAAGACGTAACCTTACAGTTTTCAGACTATCTATAGACAAACACTTAATATGTAAATCTAAAACATAATGAGACAAAATCTATAATGAAAGTAATTGTTAGTTGCAGCCCTTCACACATATTTCCAGCAATGTAAATGAATGAAACCCAGGAAGGGACAGTGGAAATAAGACAGGCCTATGGGGAAAGCATGGTGGTGAACGCTGAAAATAGTCTAACAAAACCAAAAACAATGTCATGTTGTTTATTGTCTTTTTGCAACTGAATAAACAGAACTCCTCCAGTACGATATGCATGTCTGACAGCCAAATAAGGAGGTTTGTTATCCAGTGTGAGTGTTAACCAGATGAGCAGCTTGTGAGTGTCTCACTGAATCCTTTACATATGTGCTTAGAGCGGCGCTCACAAAGTAAAATCAGTGTCCCTGTGGCCCTGGAGGGCCCCACTGAACTGTGTTAATGCTTTTTTTGTTTGTTTTACGGCTGAATAAAGAATCACTTAAACCTTTGCAGCCGGTTTGCAGCCCTCTGCTGCCCGAACCGGGTTTTCACTCCAACTCAGGTGGCAAGCAGCCACACCAGCGCAAGTAATAAACACTTTTTAGAGAAAAAGATTAAATGAGTGTCAACACGTAGTAATTAATAAGTAGGTTGCTGGGAGTGTGATGTTTACAAGCTGCGCCATAACATAAATAAAGTATGGGCAGAAGCCTGGACATATGGTGCGACTGGCGCTACGCGGCAGTGACATGACAGCAACCTGTGCCGTCCCGCCAGGGAATCCCACCTAACAGGCGACCAGTGGCTGGCAAACCCTGCTGCACGTAGGAAACTGTGGACTGGTACAGTGTGTGTTTTCCTCAGTGGAAAAAGGGACAAGAGACTGTGCATGTGTAGCCTTTTAAAAGGCTGTGTAAAGAAGGATGAAATAATAGGACATAACAGGATCTATAGAGAAGTCAATATGTCCGACAGGGTCAGGTAGGCATATGCAAGTACATGATACGCGCTCCCTTTCTCTCTCGTGCACACACAGAGGAGAACGGCATGTCATCCTGGCCGAGAGCTACTGCTGGAGCTCCTGTCCTCCTCTAAAACGAGAGTAATGGCTTCCACATGCCACTCAGACTACTACTAACAACCACTATGGGATTAATGTCACCGGGGACCAGGGGCCTCATGAGCTCATGTTCAAGGGCTGCTAAGCCCGATAAAAAACCAGGGTGATTATTTTTAGACGGTATGACGGCAAAAAAAATGGTTGTATGCTGTGTTAGCAACTATATTCTTTTAAAAGAAAAAAAATTGTATCTAAGAGGAGGAGGGAAGGGGAAGTTAAAAAGAAGGGGTTCAAATGAGATCATACTTTGACGTAAAGCAGGGTAGCTTTAATAACAAGACCAGAGTGATGTTACATACTGCAGAGGCGCCTTCTATTCTAGCGCCATAATTCATCATAAACTGATGTACTTGCTAAGCCTACCAATTTTAATGTAATATCAGGGAGAGGCAGTACTGACAGATCTTAGGATGCAAAGGATAATTTGTATAACAAATTTTCGAAAGATTAACTGTGAAAACAAAGTCAGTGAGGAAACGTGGACGAAAGAGCAGGAGAAGCAGGGTGTAACTTACTTTGTAAAGCTGATGAAAGCCAAAGGCGATGCCCACCATAATGACGGTGAGGGCACCATAGTCTCTCCATCTGTAGCCTGCTGGACCTGGAGAGGAGGATAAATCACTTAAACGTCATGTGAAGTTGAAGTTTCAGCGCTAAAGTATAAATCACGTAGCCTACACTACATTTTGGCAGACCATCTTTTGGATGCATCTTAGATTTTTTCAATGTACTTTTTTGTCACTTAATGTTACGCAATCATTGCATGGTTCTATACTTTACATGCAGATTGATGTAAAAAGTCAGCACTGCATTACATACATACATACACTGTGATCATTTTAACTTATAGTTGTACTAATTATTGATATGTTCTTTGTGGTAAATTGGACAACACAAGCAAGTTTGAAGAGTCCCTTAATAGATTTCCTGACTGAGAATAAACGAATGGAAGCCAATGGATGCCTGTAACTAAAAAAGAATACATTCATCATCCATTCAAAAACCCAGCAACGTGGTTTTCAGAATGATTACGTGATGTCAAGTATACACAGTATGTAGTAAATGCAAAGAAATTGTACACCGTTTTAGAAATGTACTAAAGTACGTGTAAAGGAAAATTGTTCTCTTTGTGACGTTTCAATTTTTCCGTCCATCGGTTTAGGCACAACTCTGAACTATACAGGGTGAGGCCGCCAGAGCAAACACTCTATCCTGCTCTTCCAGAAAGGACACCATTGTCTTCCACATATTTTGGGGTTGGGCATATTACAGTGTTTGCATATAAACATTTAAACAACTTAAACGGAGAGAAAGGTGTGTGTGTGTGTGTGTGTGTGTGTGTGTGTGTGGAAGTTGACTGCTTTTCTGAGTGACAGATAATGTGAAACTGTGTCATTGTGCAAGCTGTCATCTGGGTAGGCCAACTGTCTGTCAAAGTGGAAATTCCCCTCATAAGAGAGGCATTCAACTGAAAATGTCACTAAACAACGAACAGGTCTGGAAGAAATATACTGTGTGAGTTTTTTCTTTTATTTACTCTGGTGGGGCCCAAATGAATATGAAATTATTAGCGGCTAAGCCACTAAAGTCCACCACTGATATTCTATTACAGGTCTGATTTCACCTAATGGGTTATGTGGTACGTGTTTACTGGCTTGAAGTAAGTAAACCAGATTGATCGTGTGCCTTGCCACTTGTGTGATTTGACATGCAAATAAAATGAGAGACCCGCTGTCATGTTGGACTATATGGTATATCTACAAGGTGAATGCTATTTTATTCTCCTTACTCAAGGGCACGTTTCATTGCTGCTGCAGCATTCAGGGATGAACCTGTAACCTTTCAGATCGAAAATTTTGAGTCATTCTACAGCATCCATATGGTAACCACATAAATTTGGGTCTTCATCAACATTATAGCGGCGATAGACTGTCACCTATCCCAGAATACTGTGCTTCTGAAAGGCCTGGGAGTCCTTGGGATAGGTGGTTGACCCTGAACAAGCCTCACTGCATCACCAGGGGTCTTCACTTGCTCTTTCCCCCCCCGTTAGGACCTTCCTTTCTTCCTCTGTCTCTCCTTTTTCCTCTACCACTTCCACTCTGCCATCTTCCTTTTTTTATTTGGTCACTTAAGCTGTGGAACTGTGGTATCCATCCCCCGTTTTTCCAATCTCCTCTCAAATTTATTGGGTTCAGTGGAGGCCTTCCTGTCCTTCTACCGCGTGGAAATAGAGATCAGAGTATCCATTACTTCGACAGAGATGGATGCGGGTCCCCGTGCACCGTCCCCATAACAAGGACATCAAAGGGAGGTAGCCCCCTCTTTTCAGCATGACCCCCCATACAAGACTCCCCGCTCTCACCTCATTATGCAGCTCCCTTATAGCCGTTTTGATATAAAACCCCCCACTATGGACGGAGAGCCGCGAGTCTCCCTAACTACATGGCCATCCCATCAACATCACTTTCATTACAAAACATGAGATGCCAGGGGAGTCAAGGACAGTGTGGTAATAAATGAGGGTGGAATACATCTGGAATCATTGTCATATGGGTTAAGCATTACGCAGACTTCATTCTGCATTGGTAAATCAGTGGACAGCACTCATAACCTCCTGAGGTAATAAAGATACAGGTTGCGGTGTGGGGTCTTGCCAGTGTGAAACCCTTTGAAACAGAATGGCAAGAGACTTCATGAGCTTGTGCTGTGCAATGTCATATCTGAATTCATTGTTGTATGGCAACATGTCTGTAACACTTGTAAAGATCCTGGTATTTGTGAGCTACCAATAATCCTGTTAAAAAAGGGTTTAAATGAATAAAAACACAGAGGGAAGATGTCTCCCAGCAAATCTCTCCCCACGGCTTTAAGTTTTAAATTCGACTTGTTTATTCAGGTGAGACAGTGCACTTAAATATTCTGTTTATGTATATGCATCAAAATCAAAAGGGGAGAAAAGGATGTGTGCACTCACTATGTGGTGCAAGAGCCAGCTGAGTTGCGTGGAGTGGATGTGGGGGCCCCATAGGGCTCAGAGGCAGGACTTCTTCTGTGCTGCCAGAGCGCTGGATGGCCAACTCTACCTCCACATCCGTCAGCCCTGGAATCAAGACACACACACGTTCAAGACAGTCGGAGGGGGTGTAGCGACTGCGTGTTAATGGGAAACGCCAAATGGCTCCTTGGCTATCATAATGTATGCTTAAATACTTCCCAAGCTGCCCACAAATCTTTTAAGTACAATTTAGAGAAAGTATGACAAATGTTCATTCAATTTTACCTACCCTCCTCAAAAATGCATTTTCATTTCATAATTCAGAAGATCCACCGAGAGTTTCCGTTTCAGGGACATCCATCAAAGGAAGATAGTGTGGAAAGGTTCACACAATGAAACCTGAAACTCTGCTAGCCTATTAACTGCCACCAAAGGCAAAGAAAATAAGAGTCTGTCCACTTCTCCAGTTATATTTCCCATGTGGAGATTTCATACACCCCAGACAGCGGAAATGCATTATTTTAATTTCTTCATTGTAATGTAAATGTATTACATAATTTTGCAAATGCCAATATAATTTAATCTTCAGATCTTTTTAATGATTTTAGTGATGATTAAATTGCAAAGGGCTCCCTGATGGAGAATCTGAAGGGATGAGAGAAAAAAAAATCTAATATGAACATCTCCTTTTGTGGCAAGAAAGGATTTTATTTCAGGCGCCATATGCTGCCATTGCTGTGGGTCTCATCTTTTAATGAGCGACTTGGTTTAAACAAAGGAAAATAATTACAACTTTTGATGAACTCGATGAAAAACAACATTAACCACTTTATAGTAAAACAATTAGGGGAAAGCTGAAGACAAAGAACCAAAACTGGAAAGTACAGTAATATAAAAGACACTGATGAGCATGGTTTACCTTGTGGTGAAAAAAATCAGCAAAGTCTGTACCATCATGTTGTGCATTGCTTACTGCGGTCAAAGACTGTCTCTCTCTAACATCGTACTTCCTTTAGCCATTTCCCATGCTTATGGACAGAAAATCCTCTTTGTAAGAGAGCCTTTTACTTGCACTATTCCCTCAGGAGTTAGAGAATTTACACAAGCTCAGAATAAGCTTCCTCCATCCTTTGAGAGAAATTGAGCAATTGGAAAAAGGTTCAGTTGCAGTGTTTCAGAAGATAGCTCTACCTTTTCATTAAAAGTTAAGTGCACAGAGCCAGATCCTTATATCTCTGGTACTGACCTCCAGAGTGGTCTTCACTAGAGAATCATACAGTAACACCCAGGTGGAGCATTAACAATATAAACTGTGTAAACGTGTAAAGCAGAACTTTCCATTTCTGAAGGTGGATAACGTATCTTTTAAAAAGATATTTTAATGAAATTATTCCTCCCGTTTGAAGTGATCTGAATAGGTTGAACCTTGAGCAGAAATCCCACTTTGACCTATCCCTGTATCAGCAGCCCAAAATAATAAAGAAATCCTTTGCCAATCTACCACACAGTTTATGCCAAGAGGAGGTCCCTCCCGTCACCTATTTAAATGCTCCGAGGACTTCAAATGGCCATGAAAATTGTTGAATAATTGAAGGCAAATATTGGCCGGCCTGTAGTCTACAGCAGGTCCTGAGTGCCAGGAAGTGGTGAGCGCCATGTGCTGAGTTTGTGCAGTCAGACTGCACTGTCAAATAAGCAATAATGTGTCCCTGGACTCCCGATTCATCTGACCACAGCAGACTACATGGTGGCAGACTATTGAGTGAGACATGCAAAGATCTCAGTTTCACTGAATGAGAAGAATTAAAAACATGCTTCTTCCTTTCACCTTGAAATGTTAAGTCTTTTGAAAAAAAAAAAAAAAAAAAAAAAAAGAAAGAAATCCACATTTATTGCTGCTATTGAGCTTAATGTATGTACATCTTAATGGCTGCTCACACCTCTGATGTTGTTTGTGCAGCAAATGAAAGGTTTTTGTACCTTGCATCAAAAATAAAATACATGGAAATTCCTAAAGCTGTTTACTAGTCAAATTACAGCTTGTTAAGTTGTGTTGTACGCTCTGATCTGTTCATTGTTGAGACGAAGACAACAGCAAATGAAAGAGACCTTAGATCCAAGAGAAAAGGGAACAAGGTGAAAGTGAGTTTTACATATAAAAGGAAAAGACCAAAAAGGGATTGTGAAATTTATTATGGGTTCCAAAACCTGTGGAATGACCCCTGGACCCCCATTTCAGATCGACCTGTGGGGAGATGAATTTTTTAAGACATAAATTACATCTAATGACGACGCCATAAAAAAGAACAATAATAGAAAGCTATTCTGTATTTCATTATACTGTATTATTTGGTGCACCTGATACACGCAGTGCCTGTTTATGAGTCACCGTATTAGCAGATGCTCAGCCAAAGCATTTGCTTTGACCTTGCCATTCTCATTGGGGCATGAAATTACGGTGCTGGCACCTCGATATTACAGCTATAAATACTGTAAACTGCATATCTGGGCTACGTTTTCTATTGTCTTTCAACATAAACCTGATCGGTATTTATTTAAAGGAAAACCCATTGCTCGTCAGGTTATTTACAGCTCTATTTTCACTAGCTCATATTCTCTGGGTATTTTTAAAGGGCAAATAGGCAGCAAGGCTCTTACATTAAATCCATTTCTCCAATTCTGGCACTTCTGGACTTTATGGGTCAACACCTAGGCCGGACAGCCAATTATAAAAATTGCTTACTAAAATATTTTGGGTGGTAAAAGGTGAATGACTTTTTCACTGTCATCCCAAGGCCTGAAATATGAAGTTGCCCTTGAGTGAAAATTACCTACATTTTGAATATCGTATTAAGAAAAAGAAAAAAGAAAAAAAAAAAAAAAGGCATGGCGGGGGTCATAAATAGATGGAGGTCAATGGGTTATTAAGAAGTAGTCAAGTGCAACTTCCCATGCTGTGCTGGCGACGGAGATTCTACATGTCATTTGGTGAGGTACAACTGCTTGAAAATAGCATGCCCTAAATAATGACCACTCTCATAGAGTATTCATTTATGTATTAAAAAAGGGGACTCTGCTCTCATTTCCCTGCTTTATCGCCTTGTACTGATGACAAAGTAGGCAAGGCCTAGGCTAGGTGGCGCCGTGGAGTAATTTATAACCACATCAATCCCTTTACCTTCTATACAGGCCTTGGTCATTGTCATTTTTGTCCGAGAGGTGAGTCGCATAACCCCACTTACAAACAGCATCCTATTAATATCTGGGATGATGAACCTTATCCTTACCTTCAAACCAGGTATGGTAATAGACCAACATCCTACCTGTGTTCCCTGTGACCCTCGATCACTGGCCCTCTACTCAGGGTGAAATCTATTAGCATTATTTATTCAACTCAATAACAATTGGGACGGCATAAAAAGGAAATAAGTCAAGCCATCATTTATGTCTCACTGACAGAGAATGTACTGTGCCTGTAATGCATTTAATATTGTATTTACCTGCAAGCAACAATGTATGTGTACTCTCTCTGCTTTACTTTCCAATACAAACGGCACTCAGTTTGGTAATCTTGGTGCGGCTGAGTGATGTCAGTTTAGGGGCCACGGTCAAAGTGACATGTTGAAAGCTGGAAAATGTTGTTGACTTTGTCCTGGGAATCTGATTTTTTTTGGCAATTATGTGTGCAACTGCTAATTGTCTGGGCTTAATGGAGGTGCCAAAATGGGGCCCAACGCTCTTTAGTTGTTACATCTGTTAATTGTAGAGGACATAGATGGCACAATTCACTAGATGAGACTGGAGCACATTATATTTCACTCAAACACAATAAAATGTACTTGATCTTGGCAAGGAACAAATAAAGCAAAATTGCCTCAAGATGGCTGCAAGACAGTTTAAATGCAACTCATTTCCCGACTCCTCGGCAGGAGAAAGAGAAAAAAAACATCTGGGTTTAAATTTTGATTTATATTACATCTAAGGGACAAAGTTTCAATATTTCAGCCAGTTTATTCAACAAGGACTCAAGAAGGGCAGCTAGAAATATTGGACTGCATAATTGCCAATTCATAACCTGAAATTGACAGTTGAAGGAAAACAGAAAATTATATTTTTCAATGAATATTGAAATAAACCACACCATTAGGATCTCTTTGGAAAAAAGGAGATGTAACTAGAGAGGCATCCTTCAGTGCAGATTAGGGCACAAATGTGCAGGGAAATAATATGCAGGAGCGAGATTATTGTGTAAAGATTCTGCAACATGCAATCAAAGTGGGCCCTATTTTCCCCTTCATCAGCTGTCCAGCGTAAGTACTGGCAGCAAGAGGAATCCAATTTAAAATCCACTCTACCGGGAGATGGTATTGTTTCATTTTATGTGTGCTTTGACATTTCTGGCTGTTAATATAGAGTAAAATCCAGAAGTATTTACATAAATATGACATTAAACTGTATTAGAAATTAAGACTGACACATTTGCTGTGGCGACTGAGGGAGGAGGATGATTGAGTTTCTAGGTCAAAGGGTTGAGAGGACAATACATGCTGGTACAGAAACAGGGGAACTGCGAGTGCTGGCCCGCTGCTAAGTCCATGGAAAAGTCTAATATGGCTCAAGCGAGACAGAAAAGAAAGCAATCGATCGGCAATCACCATGTTCTATGACTATCTTATACCAACACGTGAACATTTTTATGGAGGAAAAGTGGTCATTTCAAAGCGGCGCTCTGTCAACATAGAAACTTACATTTGACTCAAGGTTTATACTCTTTAGTTTAGATTAGTTGTTTACTAAATTACACTCATCGTTAGATGATGATTACTATAGAAAGGTTCGAGGTGGAGCCTTTTCCTCACCCGATTTCCTGTAGCATAAACATTTACAAATGCTGCTCTCACATTGAAATGAGTGTGTTGAAACACTTTCCTGAAACAACTCAGGGAAGCTTAGTATGAATGTAAAGGATTTCCAGGTTCACTTTTGTATGCCTATACCATACAAGGCCTATGAATACTGCAGAGTGCTACTCAAACATACTTTGTGCTTAGTGTTTCATTGCTCTATTGTCTCTCATTCTTTGCCCTCTCTCTCTCTCTCTCTCTCTCTCTC